>JANIJG010011510.1:7616-17941 GCA_024611175.1 Megaceryle torquata | reverse complement strand
GAAAAGAAAAGAAAAGAAAAGAAAAGAAAAGAAAAGAAAAGAAAAGAAAAGAAAAGAAAAGAAAAGAAAAGAAAACCTGAAAAAAGTTTTTGCATATTTTTGGTGCCTCATGGGTTAAAGCAAACAAGCAAGCAAGAAAGCAAAAAAGCAATAAGAAAACATCAAAATAGAGCTAAAATGTTAAATTATTCACCTCTGTCATGCTTGTCTTCAATCATTTATATGCCTTGTTTTTCCCTCCCTCATGAAATAGCCCACACCTTTATCAGTTTTGCTATGCAATCTTCTCTAGGGGACATTAAAATCTAAAAATTATCAAATTTTTAAGTGATTTTGATGATTATACCTTACAATTTGAACACTTCACTTTTTTTTTTTTTTTCCCTTTTTCTTTTCTGACAGAAGTCAGTATAGAAGCAAAAAGTCAGAGGAAAGAAAAAAATGGAGTAAAAATAATAGGAGAAAAATAATGGACAGGTGGATATTACCTGGCAAAACCCTGTTATACTTCAGTATAACTGCTTACTTGTTAAGGAGATGTTGAAGCACTTATCTGGACCAAGACTGGAAAGAAGTCAGGGTGTGATGAAAACCAAATTGGAGTCATCAGGATGTCTTCCATCAACTTCAATAGCTACCTATAAGCCCTAAATTTGACATCTTACAGAATAAGAATAGAGACACAGGCACCCATAAATATTTGCAAACTTGAAGTCCATCTCATGGTTCATATGTAGAATCTTTAAGGGTACTTCATCCACACCAATTTCTTTTGCAAGCCATAGTATGAAAGACATGTGAACCTCTCCTTCCTCTTCCAGAGAACAAACACATTACCCTGGATGCTAATATATCTTCTGTCATTTCAGGTGACTTCTCTGCTCTTCAATCATATGAGATAGCCAGAAAGATAAATGCCTTTGGGGATAGCAAAGAACAATACAGCAGTATTTCAATCTGTGTCCTGGGTTTCTCTATTTCTTTTTTTTTTATTTTTTTTTATTTTATTTATTTTTTATTTTTTTTTAATCCCCCCCTTTAAAGTTTACTTGACAACTGCATTTATTTCATCTTGCAGTTGTTTCAGGTTAACAATATTGTTTTATCAGGAAACATTTATCTTCAGGAAGAAAGTTATCCTAATACAGGAGATATCTTATCCAAGGACAAACAGAAAGGGGAACATTTCCAGAGGGTAATGTTAATGTCCCTAATGCTATAAAAATAAATGAAATCTGATTAACGCCACTAGGAAGAAGTCATAGCTTGTATATAATATATAGCTGCCTTGATTGGGAGTATTTTTTTGGGGGGGGCAGTTTAAAGCAGTGCATTAAAAGATGTGATGGCATTAAAACTATGAAAAATATCTTAGCGCTTTGGTATTATAAATAGAGTTTGAAATCCAGGAACCTGGAGAGCTTTTAAAGTCAGCTTTTCTGCAGTGACAAGTAAAACATTGCACATCCCCATGTGCTCAGCCTTCTGCAACTGGCATGGAAAATGACACTTTCACAGAGGGAAAAGTTGGGCTGTATGGCAACAGGGAATTGGGGCAGCTCTTGTTTTTGAAGGTTGATTCATCAAAGGGCTCCTCCAAATGACAATTTACTTTAGAGCAGTCTCTGATATGTTCCAGGATGTGTATTTTAAAATGACCTTACCTTATCAACTTCTGAGGAGTTGAGTGCAAAGAAGTGAGCAACTTTGCATGTACCCTTCAACCTGCTCATCTCTGTAGAGGATAGAATGCCCAAAAGTAAACGCTAGGACCTGTCAGCACATCATTAAATCAGGATGATCTTCTAACCAGAGACAAACATCTAGGATGTGAAGCCAGCAAAGGACAGCAGGTTTGTCAAGAGAGGTACCACCTTGGCAGCAGAGCCCAAAGGCTGTTATCAAACTGCTGATCAGAGAATGATGGGACAAAGGCAGCTGAAAGTCGCAGAAGAGGCAGTGCTGATCTTACTTAAGCAGCCATTTTTCAAGCATTTGAGATAAAGAGTTGCATGAGGATCCTGGTGAGGCAGTGTGTAGATGCCTTTTGTGTCTGAGCACAGCATGACCTTCCCCGTGAGTCTTAAGGCTGTGATAAGTAACAGCAAAATACTTTTTGTTCAGCCTCTGCACCATTTATTCTCTCTTGTATTCTGGTAAATGCACACACAGTCACTCATGCCTTGCATGCAAATTCAGGAAAAGTTGTGCTATAGGACACATGCTCAAGACACATTGAGGAATCCTCTGAAGACACATAAGGAATACAAGGAGGAAAGAGTGAGGACAAAGAGAAAGAGTATTACTACATGGAGTCCTGTTCTTCCAAGAAGTATTTACTTCAGGGCCCTGAGATCATCTGTTTCTTGCTTTCTTCCCTTGCTTTTCTGTTTAATAACAAATGTAGACATTTATGGAATCTAAGTCACCATTAAGGATTCTGGGCATCAACAATTTCCAGGCATAGTTGAAATAAATTTCATCAGACACAAACCTGAAACCCTGGTGTCACATCCAGATGCAGTTTTCCTATTCAGATAAATTAAGATGAATCTTGCTTGAAATAAGCTGTGAGCTAGTCCACTTCTGAGCTGGCACCATAAATGCAATCTTGTCCATATGTTGCATCTTGCTCTTGGTTGATAATCCCTAGTATGAAACCTAGGTGGAATCAAACAGGAAGGAGTATCACATTCTTGTTGTATCCTGTTGCATCAGTTTCAGGACACAAGATTTTGAGAGAAGCTGGGAGGGACCCCAAAGTTTCCTGTTAAGGAGGTTTGTATTGTGATGGATTTGCATTGTGTAAATGATGTAAACACACACACAAAAAATACTCTTCTCCCACCCCTCCCCTCTGCAACAAATAACTTAATGGACCAGATTCAATGGACCAGATTCAGCTCTGATTTACAATTTTCATGAAGACTCCTGTGGTAGATTAAAATACAGAGTTAGCAAGATCTAAAGATTTTTCACTGTCTGTTATCGTAATGCCAGAACACTAATGCAAAGAGAAGGTAGATATGGTGACAGGGATCTACTCAACAAGTCAGACACCTGCTTTGGTTGTAGGTGTTAAGTAAAGGAAGCTTTCTTAAATACTTAATTTTCCTATATGGTAAATGGAAAGGGTTTTGAAACCCTTCAGAGGCTTTCTGCTTTCAGAGGCAGGTCTCTTACAGATCTCAGGTACCTAACTTAGATAAATGAGTTCTCAGTCTGGAGAGCTTCAGAGGTTTGTAACGCTCCACATTGCACGTATGAACGTTATAGTAGGTGCCAAAACTGTTAATATACATAAAACATACAATAACGCAGACTAGACCTGATCTAGTGAGAGGTGTCCCTATCCCTGGCAGAGGGATTAGAACAAGATGATCTTTAACATCCCTTCCAACACATGGTATTCTATGATTTTATGACTCACATTGCATGAGCATCTGCAGAACACAAATGGAAAGCTACATTCTAAAACCAGAATTACAGCTGTGGGAGATTCTGTTTTTCTGCTAAAGCTTTGAAGTTCTATGAAATTCATGTCAGCATTTGAACTGGAAGAGAAGGATTTTCACTGGGAGATGTCACATAAAGGAAACTGAAAATTGCCATGGAAATATATGCTCAATCTTACAAAAGGATGGAATTTAAAATAAAGATTTTTATTCTCCAGTAGCCTGATGTACATGAAATGTTTTCAATGAAAGAATATTAAGGTTCAAGTCCCCACTTTATGTATCCAGAACAGAACACAGATATTTTGGGTGTTCTATCCAGTAGGTCATTAGTTTTTTTGAAACCACTGCCCTCAACTTCCAGTGAAAAATCTGCATATCTGGAAATTTATATTTTTGTTCAGCTCAGAAGAAAATTTAATCCATCATTATTATTCTGTTGACACAAGACACCTGAGTCAATCTGAAAACAAAAACAAACAAACAAACAAACAACAAAAAAACCCCAACCGAAAGCAAAACAAAAGAGTTCAGTTCATCTTTCTGTTTCTTCTGTTTTCCTCCCTTGTATTTCTATATTTTAATTACACTGGTAAAATGATGTGATGCTCCCTTCATGAATATACCTTCAGTGCAAAATAAAATCTTTATAGCAAAGATTTTATGCCATAGACAGGAATGCTGTATATTTTTATATAGAAATAAGAATAATTATAGCAATTTAATGTAACTTTATTCACACAGCAGCCCTTTGCTTTCAGGAATGACAGCCTAACTGATTTTCATTGAGAAACAGTTATTCCCCAGTGAAAAGAGGAAACTCGCCTACTCTCTAAGTAAGATATATTGCTTCATCTTCATTTATTGCATTTATATGCACTTAGGCACATCTTGGGGCTGCAGAATTAAGCTGAACTAAACTTACAATACTGTGGAGTCAACATATAAATGCTTGGCTCCAGTTGGATTGTCACAGTGCTGTGAGCCAGGGGCAGACACAGCCTTAACCTTAATAGATGATGTCTGCCAATGCAAGTCTGTGGTTGGACTAGTTTGAAGCATAAACCACACAGAGGAGACTCCCACTTCTGGAAGAAGGCTATTGTCTCCCCAGTAAATCCAAACCTACATTCAGCTGCAATGAGAAGACGGAGGGAGATGAATGGAGCCAAGAAGAAACTTTCAAAAGACAAGCAATATGTGGAGATGCTGGAACAGTTTGAGAAAAGGCTGGCTCTTGTTTCACATCCATCTATTTCCAGAAACAGGAAAGATGCAGAGCCATGTCATTTACCCCCACTGAATTCATTTACATCATTACGAATTAAAATCTTTACATTTCCATTATTTAAAAATTCCAAGTTAGCAAAGCCTGTAAGCTTTTGCTATTAAGCTTGTCCATACTTCAACATTTACATTTGCATCTCTTTTTCTGGTACATTATTCATTAGCTTATTTATCTATCTTTTTAAATTTTATGCCCATCTGCTTAATTATCTTCTTAGAGAGATTATCAGTGCGTTCCATTTTCTTTGATGTCAATTTGAAAAGAGACAATGAGTTTACAGACAACTATCGCTTCAGCCATTTTGATGACATGCCTTGCCCTTTGACCAGCTTGGCAATCATCTGACCGTCCCTCTTGACCTTTGCATAATTACCTATGCAATTTCCTTATCGCCATTCTCCCTTTCAGTTCCTAAAAGCAATAGAGCTGTGGTCACTGCCAAAGTCATGGTGACCTTGTTAGTTCTCCTTCTATATCCCTAACAAGATAACTGATTAATGACTTATTCCATTATCGCAGCGTCAAGTAATTTCTAAAACTCCTGTTATTTCCCTTTTTTACTTTGGCTGTTAATTAACTTGACCAACTGTTCTTCTTTTGTATTCACCTATTATTTAATATGTAATAAAATACATCTGAATAGATTTGTTTCTACATTTCCTCCAAGTATTAAGAAAGTTGTTACTTTCTGGAGTAATTTGCTTGCTCTACTACGAATGCCTTAAATAAACATCTAATCTAAGGAAACTTTGTGGAAGTAAAGTCTGTGAAGTTTTTCCACAAATAATTCTCAAGAATAAAAAACAGGTCTTTTTCTAGATGAAAAAAATGTCATCTTCATCTTGTTTTCAAGATAAGTTTTGAGTATATTCTACCTGCTTTCCCTGATGATTTCCTAAGCCTTTAGAAAAGCTCCAGGAGAAACAGATGAATCAGTCCTGAAGACCATTACAAAAAAAAAATAATTATAACTAGCAAAAAACCCAGTAATTTCTCTTACAAATGTGCTCATTTGACATCTCTAATCTCTTACCCTTCTTCTAAAACTTGTGGAAACCACCGATTATGTCCCATACTTCTCAGAGAACCTTACCTCCTTGTAGAAGTTGCCTCAATTTAAATTTATCAAAGATCAAGGCAAAATGAAGGCAGGAATGAAATAATATACTAAAAAAATGGGCCTGACAAGTCCTTATAAGTGCAATAGAGTAGGTTAAGGAGATCTTCTGCCAAGACAATCCAAGATGTTGCTGTATAGCATCAGTCCAGGTATCTATAGCCACAGCCATGTTTATGCTGTTTTCATCTTGAGTTAATAAGCTTTATGCACACATGCAACTGACTCAGTTAAAGTCAGCTCAGCTGTCCCTGGCCTATATCTCCTCTCAGGTCTGATTCCAGGGGTAACTTGTGAGAAGCCAACTCAGGTGTATGCAGCCACAGGATACACACGCCTCAGGAGAAGTTGAATCAAACTGAGAGTACAGGATCCAGCATGTTGTTCAGGGATATCAGGCAAGCTGGCTTTCAGAGAAAAGACAGCCATGGAAAGGAATATCTTCCAGAGGATGTCAGGTGAGACAGGCATTCTGTAGTCCTTTCATCTCAGTCCCAGACAAGCCATTACAGTGAAAAATTGAAGTGAAACCTTTTGATAGATATATACATTTTGAGGTCAAAAAGGACTATTATGATTATCTACTCTGATCTACAAATAGCAGTGCTGTGGGCTCTTATAACTCCCTCGTTAGACTATTTGCCATCCAAGAATATTTGCCTTGAAAGAGGTACGGTCTCATCCACAAAGTTTCTCTTCAGCAAGTGCTCTTAAGTTTGCCATGAATCCCTCCATAACTGCACATAAACAAAGTCGAGAGATGTTAAATGTATGATCAATAGGCAAAGGCTGTAACTGAACAGCATTCATCTCTCCTTCAAAACTGACATATTCGTGGAGGGGAATCAGTGCCAAAACACATACAAGCAAAGCAATAGCCTGGAAATACTTTAAACATATTATTTGAATTCTCAGAAGTATCATTTTTAACTTAAAGTAAACATTGGCATGCAAACCTAACAGCCTGCGTAATCCAGTCTTGAAGTGTAACTTTATTTGTTATGGGGATTTGCTCAAGGAAAAGAGGAGGGAGGGTGAGGTGGAAAAATAAAATAAAAACACCCCTCCTTCCAAAAAAACCTCCTCTTCTCTTACTACAAAGAGGAACCGGTTGTTTCTGCAACACTGCAGACATTTTACAAGGTCATGGAAGTGACTGTCTCAAGCTGCTTTAGCGATTTGGGAGGAAGGAGGGATTGAATAGTTATCCACTTGGATGTTCACTTGGCACACCGGGATGGGTAGTCTTTGTTGCTGTTTTAATAGGAGTCAGAGGATAGGATGTGCCAGCCAGATTTCCACCCTCTCAAGTGCAGGCACAGGGAGCTGTGGGTTTGCTCTTATGTGAGGAAGGAACGTCCATAACCCTCCTTCTTTGGGAGTCTCTTGTGTCATGCTGCAGCCCACTGGCTTTTTCCGAAATAGTGCCGGCTTCTGGCAATCTCCAAATAAAGTCTTCAATTAACGGGGAAACAAAAGCCTCTGAGAACTCTAGCCAGTGCATGCTATAAAACAGGAGATGTGAGCAACTTTTCCAGCTGTGAGAGAAATAAGGAGAAACATACTGATAATGCTTTAACAAGTGACAGTTGTCAAAACAGCCCTTCCTTGCTGGGGATCAGTTTTATGCACTATGGAAAAAACAGAAATCTTTATGATTTGTCCCATCTAACTACTAGCCAATAACTTTAATTAGCTAATGAAGTAGATGAGTCTTATTGGTTTTATGAGGCCATGTTGGATGAAGTTTTGAGCAACTTGATCAAGTTGAAAATGTCATTGCCCATGGCAGGGGGGTTGGAATGAGATGATCTTTAAGGTTCCTTCAAGACCAAACCATTCTGTAATTCTATGATTGTCTCCACCTCACTAGAGTTACCTTACTTTCAGGACTCACTATTCCTTTACAAGGCTTCCCTTTGTCTGTATTATCTTCATTACAAAACTACAACTACCTAATTTAATATCATGCTCATTGGTATACTGTGATACACAGTTTATACTTACCACCTGAAAAATTGAGGTTGACACTGTCAATGTCTAGGCATTTTAAAGGAAAAAATAAGTCTCATCTTCCTTAACTTTCTATATCTAAAACTGAGATGTCTAATAGAAATTTATATTTTCTTTCTGGACAGAGAACAAGAAACAGTCTATGAAGAGATTCATTCTATCCTGAGGTATTTTAATAAAATGGGTAACATAAAACATCCGCAAGAAGTATCCATCTCTCCACAGTAGTAGAAAGAGAGATCCTCACAGACCAGCTTGAACTAATATCTTGACTTCCAGTTGACCAATGGTGGGGTGGTGAACCTGACCCACACTGGCTCATTTTATGAACAAGGTCACTTTGGAACAGGTAGCATTGTTGTCATTTCCACGTGGGAAAGCAACCAGAACTAGCAGCATATATAACATTACACAGACTGCCTACAATAGATTTCAGCTTTCATATACTGCTTCATATAAAAAACTGAGGAATTTGACTCCACTTAATATTAAATAATTAAATATTAATTGGAACAAAGAGACAACCTGGTTAAGTAGTTAATGTTTCTGTATAGATCATGTGGAAGATCATATTTTAAGTGTCTGCTTTAATGACTATTTAATTATTTATAAAAAGTGGAAGCACTTCGATAGGAAGCTCTGCAAGACACCTACCTCCATGCTGTCATTGTCATAGCCCCTGTGTTTGTAGCTCTTATCTGGACTGAAAACGTGAGACTGAGTTTTGGACCTAAAAGGAGAAAGACTTAGATTCTTTCCATTCTTGGTGAGTCCCGGAAGCCATTATGCATGTCAAGACGGACATCTAACCTTGTCAAAACAATTATCTCAATGTAGAATACAGAGGGGGGAAAAAAATCAAGTCAGAAATTCAAGTTGTATTCATTGTTTTCACATGTTGAGAGCTCCTGGTTCCAACCGAAACAGCCAACAAAAAGGTTTTAACCTGAGATTCTCAACACTACTTTCAAACAGCAACACATTTTCATAGTGTGAATGAAGCCTCACAAACTACTGAATGACCAAACCCATCTGCTTTGATTAAAAAAAAAAAAAAAAAACAAAACCAACAGATACTGTTATTTGAAGAAAAAATAAAATAAAATTAAAATCCCAACACTTTTACTCTTCCCCACTCTCTTTAAAAAAATAAAAAATAAATAAAAAAAAAAGAAGAGTAGAAAACAAAACTCAGCATAGCTGAAAGCCAACTCACCTCAGGAAAATAATTTGGCATCGGCCTTTATCGACAGCTGCACTTCACTTCAGCACCTGTGTGTATCATTTCAAGTGATGAATGACGGGGAGGCTGTTTTGTATTAATGAGACACGTTGTGGCAAAGCATGTATTTATATTTACAGGACAAGCTTGAGTTGAACCTGTCTTATGACACTCAGAACTTGGTGGTGTAGGTGGGATGTATTGGCTGTGTCTATATTCTTAAACTGAGGAGCGCCTCCAAATTCTAAGGTCTGCATATATATTTTGGCTATGTCCCAACTTGGTGTTAAGGTAAGACCATTTCTGCCCTATCCCAAAGTCCTGCTTTTCATTCAGAGATAACACAATTTCACTGGACAGAAACAGTGTTGCTCACCAGCTGCTCTGTGATCGTGGTGATCATTTGTCCCCATGGTGTTTCATCTTCCGCTCAAACTGTAGAAGTCCAAGAGAAGAAAATCGAGATTTAGCTGTTGGGACCCACAAGAATAAATTAGGTTCTTTTGTTCAAGGGGAGGCAGAAAGATAACATGTATAACTAAACTTAATGCAGAAGGAGCTAAAAAATTTTAACTTGTGCAATACAGATGATTAGCCTAAATAATCAGGCAATCTTAAAGAAATGTGTTGAACACAATGATTTTATTAAACTCTGAAGTGTGATGTCTATGCAAACCATGGAAAAAATATGTGGCAAATAATAACTTCACTCAGTAACAAATTTCTGCAGAAATCAAAACTATTCATGGTATTTGATGCAAATTTAGAACTAACTTCAGCCCAGATAAAGGTGAAGAGTGGAAAGAGAACTATAAGAAAAATTAGTCTAAATAAATGATCTTATTATTGTATTTCAAAATGCCATTTTCACAAAGAGATTAACTTGAATCAGGGAAGAATCTTAAAGTGAGAATAAATAATAAACAAGCCAAACATTTCATAAGACATTGGACAAAACACTTGTCCACTAAAAGTATATAAGCATTTCACACACAGAAGAGAAAAGAAATTGATTTGGATTAATCCAAGCTGAAAATGTTTTTTCTGGAGATTTTTCTTTTTCTCATTAAATGGAAAGCTCTTCTTATTTGTACTTCTTTGAGATATTTATTTCCAGAAGCTAACTTCAAATCCCATTGAGAGCAGCAAAAGACTATCAGGTGACATTAGTGAGGGTTTCATTTGAAGCCCATGAGAATAAACTAATTTTTTTATTATTATTTATTTATT
>JANIJG010011508.1:39722-50337 GCA_024611175.1 Megaceryle torquata | reverse complement strand
GAGCACAAGGGTGGTGAGGAGCAGCTGAGGGCCCTGGGCTTGTTCAGCCTGGAGCAAAGGAGGCTCAGGGGAGACCTTATGGCTCTGACAGCTCCCTGAAATCCAGGAGGTTGGAGCCAAGGGGGGGTTGGGCTCTACTCCCAAGGAACAAGCGACAGGACAAGAGGGACCAGCATCAAGCTGAACCAGGAGTTCAGGTTGGACATGAGGAAGAACTTCTTCCCCTCCAGGGTTGTCAGGCACTGGAACAGGCTGCCCTGGGAGGTGGCGGAGTCCCCGTCCCTGGAGGTATTTAAAAGACATGTAGGTGAGGTGCTGAGGGGGATGATTTCGTGGTGGGATTGGCAGTGTTGGGTTAATGACTGGACTCGATGGTCTTAAAGGTCTCTTCCAACCCAAACGATTCTGTGATTCTACGTGACAGCTCAGACAGGTGAAGGAAGCGTTGCTATTCAGTTGAAGACTATTTCAGAAGACTCGCATGCGGGGAGAGAATGGCACTTCAGCTAAATCAACACTTACCAGAAACTGAATGCCATGTAATAAAACTCAGGTAGGCTGCAGGACTGCTGCAGGAGGTGACCGACTGCCAGGCTGCTGCAGGCCAGGCAACGCCACGTGATGGTGCCAACAACCATTTGTTACTAACGGGTCAGATCTACAACGCATAAGGAATCTTTTCTGGGGCAAAAGAGCCAGCTGTGGTTTAGGTGCAGTTAATATTACCAGCTCTACTTCAGCTGTTCCCAAGCCTGCTGGGTGACCTGCTGTTCTGTGGCTCATTTAATGCCCCAGTGACAAAGGGCTGCCCACTGCCTCCCAGAGATTCCCTTACAGAGGTGCTGAGTCCCACCACCCTGGACAAGGTATAAACTTCCCCCTCAGGGTGTTGTGATGGAGCATAACCTTTGGCAGAGAGAAATAAAACAGGGGCCGTTTCTAGTGAGCAAAAAACCCTCTCACTCTTCCTCTGCTCAGGATTTCACCTGCTGGCAGAGGACAGCAACCCCTGGAGCTGGTTGCGTTGTGTTGCTTCCTCAAGGCTGCAACGCTTCTGCGGGAGCTTTGGCTTTGAATGGAGGGTCCAAACTGCAAAGGGCTTGGGTGCTGCTTACCCAAGCGTGTAGATCCAGAATGTGAAACTGTCGGGAGAGCTCCATCTGCAGTAACTGCTGTTCACACACATGGAGCTTGACAGACCAAGGTGACATTTCTATCTCCTTCCTCCTCTCCTGCCACCCACCAGAAAGACTCCAAATCAGCCGTTTCGGAGCCAGAATAAACAGGATCTCCATTTCGAAGGCTTCCTTTGCTGAAATAATAAATATTACCACCATGAGGTTTGTCACATTAATTTATTGTTGTTCTTTTTCTTTACAGGGCGGACAGACAACAGAGCTTTCAGTCTTCCAGAGCAACGTCCAGAATCCAAGCACCAACCAGGTTATACCGCATCTCCACACTGTTTGTTCTGAATAAACTTCCCAGTATCAGCACTGTCACGAGAGCACTGCAGAGCTACCGCTGTCAGCCTCGCAACTTCCTACATGCAAAACCTGAGCTTTTTCCCCACCCTCCCCTTGAATTTTCACAAGAACTTGTGATATTAGTCGAGGACAAAATTTCACGTTTCATCAGCAGGCACGGGGGAGGTTAAAAATTTGCTGCAAAACTATGAAATTCTGCCCTGGGAAAAAAAAAATTAAAAAAAAAATAAAATAAACAGCATACTTTCCTGAATTACTGTGACTAAAACATCCTCATCACTTGAGAGAAATGACACCATTTGGAATGGATTTTTTTTTTTTTTTTTTTACTGCAAGAAAAGTCAACTCCCCCACCCGCTCATTAAAACTGCATTTGATATCTGAGGGAAAAAGATGAAAAGTCTGGTGCAACCATTGGTTATTTCTTGCCACTGCTGTGGGTATTGTTCTGCCACAGCTTAGACCGTAATGGATCCTTCAGACAGACCAGAACAATATAAAGCTGTGTGCTGCAGTCTCTTGGTTGAGTAACACAGGTTATAAAACTTTAAAAACAGAGCATTTACAACCATGGACATAAAGACGTGCTTTTAAAATTGTAAATACATATTTACAGGCTTGTGTGAGAAACCAGAATAGCTCTGGGAAAAATGTTCATATATCACAACAATTTACACGCATCTCTCCTTGAGTTTGTCAGTTATTACAGTTAATACCACTCTAAAAAAAAGCAGCAAAAATAAATTGCACAAAAGTGACCTCTAATAACCTCATTGGTATGCCTTAAAGGCACTAAACTCAGCAGCATCCGTGCCAGAAACTCAGGACTTGGTTTAACTTACTGTTGCTGAACGTTGAGGGGGTCTCTGAAGAACTGATTGTTTCAAGCGGGATTTGGGCTGCGTGGTAAAGAAAGCTCCTCAGCAACAATCCTCGAGTGACCAGGGAGAATTTCTACAGTAAGTATAATGTGCTGGGAAAACCAAGGGCATTTCATCCTGGTGCTTTAAGACAGAGTACATTGGAGCTGGGGTTTATTAGCACTGTATATTCATGTTTCAGATGATCTAGATGCTGTCCAGACACCCAGGAAGGTCATTCCTGTTTGAATGGGTTTACCATACTAATACTAGGTGGTGAGAGGAAGGAGAAAATGGGGAGAGAAAAGAAAGATAACGTGCAAAACAGTCAGCTAAACCGACTGGAGAGCTGTATGCGCACGCCAGCTTCTTCAAGGTACACGTAAGGCCAGGAAACTTAAATGTCTGTGCTATTTGACCAAGATTTACCAAGCTGCCTAGCAGATCTGGATACTCGCTTCCGACCAGGGTTACTGAATAATGAGATTCTCAGTCTTCCAAGGCTGCTGTGAAAAAAATAGCAGCCTTTGTTTGGAATTAGTACGTCAGGTAAATTTGAGAGGAAATTATTGCTAGCAAAAAGCTGAAGAGGGGACAGATCCTAGAGACTCTCCACTCCAGGAAAGAGAGCGGGCAGCCAGCAATGGCTCTCCCCACAAAGCCTGCGTCTCAATGGTCTCACAGGCTTGAACTGGAAGCATCACTTCCAACATGAGAGGGGATGTAGCTTTTTATGGCTCATCAAGTTCTCAGCATCTCAGCCTTCCCCCGAACCACAATTGCACTTAGAAAGCCTCCAACAGGGGGTTATCAAAAAATAACCCAGACCACCTGGAGCTAGATAATACAAGATCCTGGAGACCTTTTATTTCCAGCTCAAACAACACGCAGCTAAAACATTTTTATGGTGAACAAACCCAATGTTTCTTGTTTAAAGCTTCACTTTGAACAATTTGATTTCCATCAAAACTATAAAACATTAAGTTGGGGTTTCTTTCCCAGCAATTTCATACATATATATTAATATAGATGTCATATATCTATATGAAGATATATATAAAACGGATCCTTTGACGTTTTCAGGGTGGTGGGAAGGAGCATCAACCGGGCACTTGTTTTTTCTTAACTAATGTGTGCATACACAGATCTGAGCTTATCTGTGTGGAGTGCAAAGACAAGGAGAAGAAAAAATGGGCTGAAATAAGGGGGAAAGAAGGCGATCAACCCCCTGGCCTCCTGGAAAAAATCCTGACCCCGGACGCTACATTACCAGCAATCCTGCAAAATCTTGTCTGGACAGCAGGAACCCTTCACAGAATGACAGAAGTATTACGGTTGGAAAGGACCTCTAGGATCAGCAAGTGCAACCTTCGTCTTGGAGGTGAAACCTGTGGGGGCCCAGAGGAGCAGCCCTGCCAGACGATGTACCCGTGTGTGATTGTCACCATTCTGGAGCAAGAGGTAAGAGACCTTTTTGCACTGTGTTTCACCACTGACCTGCATGCTTCTGCAACTTGTCTTCACTGGCTGCCAGCTACCTCCACGGGCACCTTCTCTACAGGACCTTTGAAGCTAAATGTGCTCATATTGAGGGGTGCAAACACAAGCTCTGGATTTCAGGAGAAGCGTTGCTTGGTAGAGCACAGCAACATACGCGTCGAAGAAATACACCCTGACTATAACAAGAGCTGCCTGACCGGCAGCCACCGGAATGGCAGCTTTTGAGGAATGGAGGCTTGTCCCTTTGTGAAATTGGGCTATCAGTGCATTTCAGAGATCGCTCAATAGGTGGTTTGTCAAACAAACGGTGGGTCCTGATGCACTTTGAAAGCAATGGCATCACTCCCCTTAAAGCTAATGGTACAAAGTCAAGAGACTGGGGTGCCCACAGAGATGTGGAAACCTCAGTGAAACCTACCACTCCCTTCAGTGGATTTTTTTTGTGTGGGATGCCCAGTTCTTTACCCGTTAGGATGTAAAGTAGAAACTAAAATGATGTAACAGTCTTTTCAGAATTTCATTGCATAGTATGTTAAACCCCTCTGTGTTCTGCCAGAAAGAGGAGACTCATTCAGACCCATCAACCCTCTGAACACAGTTAATCTGCCTGCAAATGTCTGAACATTCCTCCGTGCTACTCCACTGGTTGATGCGTGGGCTCCACGCGGCAGGGGACCCCGAGATCACCCGCTCGCCAGCATCCACAGTCCATCGCTCTCTGGAGAAGCCAGGAGCCCTGCTCTGCGCTCTCTCCCTCTCCCTCTGGAAGGAAGGACACGACAGAAGCGCGCTATTGCTGCCAGCAGAAGAAACCAACCGCTGTCCCCGCTGTCTGCTGACGAACCGGTCTCGCCTCATCTGAGAAAAAGCAGGAGAGGATAATGCTTGAGGAGTACTTCACCTCACCTTTTCCGGCCAGGAGTTCCTAGTACCTGGAAACAGACAGAGAGTTGCAGTTAATGAGAGGCAGTGTTAAAATCAAGTAGTCGGAGGAACTGCCCCGTTACACGGGGCCGGCAGCAGAACGAGTCATTCAGTGAGTGCTGCACAGGGAAGATGCCCATGATTTACTTGGGGTTCCCACAACTAAATGGTCTCTGGCGCAGTCAGGGATGTTAACTTTTCATTAGCAATCACTCCCATTGTTTGGGAGGCACTAAACTTCAGAATTTTACTAACTTTCCCTCCCAAATGTTACTTTCTGAACATATTTAACAAAGAAGAAACTTCAGGCTGCAGCATCTTGTCTGGTGCTCCTTCTTGCCTTTAGCTTTACAGGTCAGTCCAATGTTCCTTAGTTATGACATCAGTGTAAAGAGGGTGACTATCTGCATGTTACAGGTGGGGAAATGAAGGAACAGAAAACAGTGTCTTGTCTGAAATCAACCAACGGGAAATGAGTTCAGCTTCACCAGTCACACTGGACCAGGTCACAAATTTGTCCAAGCCCATAGAGCTTCACTGCAGTTGCTCGTCGCACCACAACCCCAGCTAATGATTTCTTATGCTATCATGGCACTGCAGTTTGCATTGGAATGCTGGTCTTTGAGCTTCTGGCATCCAAGCAAAGCAGCCGGCCATAATACACATTCCCAGGCATACTTTTTTTGGTCAGAGTTAGTATTTGTTCAACATTTACCCATTCAGCCTGAAAGATCTCAAAGCACTTTGCCCACTGCTATGATCAAATACAAATACCACTCCTTCCAGGATGGGGACAAACCCCATCCTTACAAAACTACCATGATCTTCAAGCTCCCCACAGCATCCAGAGAAGCTGGATGTTTGAGAGCTCATAAATGAAAGAAAACTCTCCTTACATCTCCCCCAAGGCTAAAGAGCTGCCCCTGCCTTAACAGATCCTTTCGATCCAGACTATGTAAGTACACATGCAAGCTCTAGAGAAGATCTCTTCCCTTGTGCTTGGTCCTATTTCTGACGTAGCTTCATGCTGCTCTCTTATCAGTGACCAGTTACAACCAGAGCAGTGACACTGGGGGTTTTCTGAGGCTCGGATCCTGTCTGTGAAGTGCTTTGTGCTCCTCGTCCACAAAAGAAAAGGCAGGTGAGCTCTGCACGTCCTGCATGGCTGTACCTGCTTTGGTGGGACATGCAGAAGGGTCTACTCCTTGTAGAAGTGGGCGGTGGTGCAGGTGGATTTCTTGCATTGCCTGGTGCTGGTGGTAGGTGAGGAGGAGGAGGGACATCTAGAGGCCATGCGGAGCCTGTAACTGTACAAAGAGGCAGAAGAAGAAACTCATGCATTAGGGTACTGGGGGACAAGCAGCACAGACATGCTCTGGGTGGGCCTAAAGGGGCTTTAGTAAGCGATGAGTAAAAAAACCTTACACTTCACCCACACTGCGAGTACCAAGAGTCACTTTGGAAGGCAAGAGGGGTTTTGCCTTGTTCTGAACTTACCCTCTCAGCTTACGTAAGTAGGAAACAGAAAATGTCAGCGGGAAGCAGCGTCCAGCCTCCCTCCCAGACCCTTCAATTGGGACAGACAGACAAAACCACAGTTATGTGAAGAACAGCTAGAAGAGTCACGGTCTATCTTCTTTGCACAGTCCATGTTGGGTTTTAAAATCCATATTTATAGAAAAGGAATTTTACTTTACATAAGCATAATGCCACATCTGGTCCTTTTCCCCAAGGCCAGTGCCTGCAGTAGACTCTTGCTGCTATAGCACCAGCACTTGACAATGACACGTCCAGGTGGCTGCAGTGACCCCAGCTACGGTGCCTTAACAGCAGATGGTAACGTTCTTTCACTTCAGATTTTACACTGACTCCGGGAATCCCAAAGGGAAAGTGAAAATCAGAGATGTTTACTGCCATGTAACATCTCTGTCAGTGGTGATTGCAAGAAGTACGCTGGAAAACGTGAGTCAAAGCGAGGGAAGTAGGAAGGCTCACACCTTATCCTAAACATCTCAGTTCAAATGTATACTCAAGCTAAGCTTTACACGAAAAGGAAAAAGAACTAATCCACTGTTTGGTTTTAAATTCAGCATCTTTTGTTATCTTGCACCTCCTTGGTGCAGGCAGATGCACGGCTGCTCCCCCTGCACCCCCATAGCCACGGGAGTCACACACCCACCTTCCACACGAAATACTTCAGAGGTCTAACCAAAACCACCTTCTTGTGTTCTTCCAAGGGAATAGCTTTTGAAAGAGAATTTTGTTACCTAACAAGGTAGCATTCACTACACACCCTTTAAAGGAGATGCTGGTTCTTGTCTGTCCTTACGTACAGATCCCATAGTGCAGCGTAGCTGGAAGTCAGGCATAAAGAAGTGCAAAATTTTCCATTACGGCCGAAAAACAAAACCACAGGAATTTTGAAAAGCGAGCCATTCATTTATTTCCAAATTAAAATTTGTGGTTAAAAACTCCTGCCAAAGCTTTGTTATTGTTACATGTAAATCATCCTCTCCAGCCTTTGTGAATTTCATGCCGAAGCAGTCCTCTGGTGTGTAAGAAGCAGAAAGTGGTAATGAGGAAGTCAACAAAAGCCAGATTTTGTTGTCCCATATAAGGACTGTCACCAAGAGAAACTGCCGAATATCCAAAATAAGTTCAGTTTGTTTGGCTTCAGTTCTTCTAACGAGAAGAGAGAAATTTTCGTTTCTTTTTTATTTAGAATGTTTCCATTTAAGTAACTCTTAATGTCAAAAAATTAATTATTACTTGTAGAAATTCTTCTATAATCAATAACATCTGTGTGTTACTGCATGCAATGAGCCAGTGCCTAGATCCTGTGGGAAACCTAAGGAAAAAAAAGCCTCAAATTCAGAGACAAAGAGAATCTGTAAAAATCTGACCTGCAGTTCCAAATGCACACCCCCCCTGCCCCCCAACAATATGCTAAAGAAGTGATCTCTCCCCCTAATTTCACCAGGCTTTAAAGCTAATGGATCATGGCCTTATTATTTGCAAGTTAAGGATTAGAGGAACGAGATAAGAAGGAATTATTTTTCAAGATGGAAATGGAGATGGGTTCTTGCCTTTCCGCTCTGCTCTCAACCAGCCGTGCGTCGGAACCAGGCAGCAACGCGGCGGAGCAGCAACGTCTGCTCGGTGAAGGCAGCTGGGAAATTGGTGCCCTCCTCTGTACCGACATTAAACTGAAGTGGCTTGAGAACTCTTTTCTAAGAGCCAGTCTGAGGAAACACAGGGATATCTGGATGTTTTAGGAGGAATTCCTTGGGCTTGTAAAGCAAGCGAATCCCAGAGGGAGAGGGAAGCTGAAATAACCCCATCCCGGGTAGGAACAGTTACTGGGGTTGCTATTTATAGCACTGTCACTTCACACCTGCTTTCACCATCACCCATGCTGGGTAACTGGAGACAGGCAGAAAGAGTTCTCAGAGTCCCTGTGCTGATGCAGCCGAGCGGGAAGGGAAGGGGCAAGGGGCTGTACCCAGTGCCATGGCACCACTGGCACAGTCCAACTGGACCAACCACAGCGGGCAGGCAGCACAGCCCATCCTACACCCAGCCCTCTCAAACCCATTGCTTAGGAAGCCCTAGCTGGAAAAAGGGGAAAAATAAATAATAAAAAAAGGAAAATAAAAATAAATAAAGAATAGCATCAGAAAGCATACCACGCTTGCAAGAAAAAGGGCACAGAAGACAATGTTAGGCAGCAGGAAGGACTCATCTACACTGCGTTTTCTCTGTCAGCTAGGGCTTTGAAATGAGGATCAACAGTTTGGGTAACTGTGCCAGCTGTACCATAATTTAAGGCTAACCCTAAAGCAAAATGATGCTATTTTTTAACACGGGGACAGGGCCTAAACCTCTCTCTCTCTCAACTGCAAGTAAACCCGAAGGAGAGACACAAATCAGTTTTAGAGGGACTCACTACAATAAAACCCCACTAAATCCCAGGTCTTACAGTCTCCCATCCTTGGATCTGGATGTGTTCTGCAGGATGAGTCTGTTCCATAATCCCCATTTTTCAGCTGCAGACCCGAGTCGGGAGGGAAGCGATTTGCAAAGGCAGCCTAGAAAACGTACAGGCCGAGAGCAGAGGCAGGAACAAAGGCAAAGGTTCCTCTTTCACACCCCATTACTGTTGCCCCAGTTAAACTGCTTCCTGAATACTCAAAAAGTTTCACTCTATTTGTCCAAAGCAAATTCCTGCTTCCAGAAACCTTCCCGGGCCACTGAGCCTGGAGATGAGCAGCACACGCAACCCAGGCGGCCAGTAAAGATGCCAGATCCTGACACAGGCCCTTCCCTCAGACATTCTCGGAATACATTTGGTATTTTTAATGCAAATTACCTTGTCTTCTACCACACTTGGGCAATTAACATTCTTCCAAGTTGCTTAGTTTAGCTGGCTAAAAACCTTCCGGAAAAGCCAAGCAGGTCACTGGTGGGAATGACGGCTGGAGAGAGCTGACGAGTGAAATTCAGGGAACAGCCACCGCAGCACGGCCTAAAACCAGTTTAGGTTTGTGTTTTACTTCAATTAAAGTGTGGTTTTCTTGTAGGGCTCAAACTTCTGTGCTCCTAATCTAAAAAATCCTCCTGTGTATGGTCCAAAATTTCAGAGACACACAAACTCCAACGTATCTCCAAACAAGAGACACGTCAGGGGCACATCCCATCAGAAGTGTTTCCTGCTCTTTAATAAAACTAAGCTGACACAGGCTGGCTGCTGAAATAATCGACTGTCTGGGAGAGAAAAAAAAAACAACAAAGAGATCAAGAGTTTAAGCCTAAATTTCTGGCTTTGCAGATTTAAGCCAGGCAGTATTACAGGCCAGAAGGCAAGCAAGGAGAGTTCGAGGTGTGGAAAAAATGGGATTTTGGGCCTTCTGCTCTCAGTCAGAACTACACCATCGTGTTGCTAACCCAACTGGCATGTCCTCTCTTGCACTGGCATATTGCTTAATGAGAAAGTGAATACACAAAACAAGCACTTGGAGAAACATCAACCATCTACTACACAAACAAACTTCTCTCCTTTATTTTCTTTTTAAGTGAAACAAAATCCTTAGCAGGACAAAAAGCTTTGTGGATAGAATTTTGTTGAGGAGGCCGTCTCCTTTCTGCAGAAGAGCGTACAAAATAGTGTCCTGCCTCTGTGTGCAAAACCAGGGTGAGCAGCAGAAAGCAGAAAGGACCTTAACGTGCCCTGCTGAGCTATCCCACCACTTACATGTGTTTATTTAGGAAAGCGGGGAAAAAGCTGGAACATGTCAGGATTTTATCTTGCAGTCATGTGACACTAGAGGACATAACATGAATATTAGGATTTTACGGTCAGGCCTTTCATGAATCTAAACTGGAAAAACCTGTTATTGGGATCCTTTGCACTCTCAACTTCCAAGAAGACACCGTAGAGAGCAGCACTCGGTAACCACAGTGGCTCAGAGGAAGCAGTACCTTTAGAGTCGCATTGCTCCCCCTGGTAACTCTTTTGTTTCACACGTGCTCTGGAGTTCAAGCTTCTTCACTGTTGACTTAGTTCTCCTCCCAGTGAAATCCTGCTTCAGCCCACTGTTCACTCCAGTGCTCAACACCAAACCAACCCCAAGATCTGCTGAAAGAAATCTCTCACCACACCTACAACTCACCCAGGGGACCACCTACAATTAATCACAGGATCATAGAACTGCTTTGGTTGGAAGAGACCTTTCAGATCATCGAGTCCAAACCTTAATCCAGCACTGCTAGGGCACCACTGACCCATGGCCCTCAGCACCACAGCTCCACGGCTCTGAAACCCCTCCAGGGGTCACGGGGACTCCA
>JANIJG010011508.1:28616-39622 GCA_024611175.1 Megaceryle torquata | reverse complement strand
TGTTGCCCTTCTCTGGCCACGCTCCAGCCCCTCCATGTCCTGCTGGGAGTGAGGGGCCCAGAACTGACCCCAGGATTAGAGAGGCAGCCTCTCCAGTGCCCAGTGCAGGGCACCAACACCACTTTACTTAAACATAAGTAGATTTTCAAAAGCAACTGACGTAGTCACTGTGAAGGGATTCAGCACCGAGGATGGCGACCGAGCTCTTCCAGAAAATCAGTCTCCTTGACAGTACTTCAAACTGAGCTCCAAGAAGTTAATAGTCACTTTAAGAAATCTTGGTCTAGGTCTATAAATTTAGAAGAACTGTATCATGTCAGCAATTTATCTTCCTGCCCTTTTAAAGAAGCACAGAGCATTGTGCGAGCCAAAAGGTGAAGAACGTTGGATTAAAAATAGCAGGACTCAAATGCATCTTGTACACTGTCAAATAGTCTACTCTGATAATTTGATAAAAAGTTTCTATCTAATGAATCACATCCGTGACAGAGGAAAAGAATGGGAAATCTTTATCACACGTAGGAAAGACCGTAGTTGATTTTATTTAGCTTTTTACAAAAATGGTTACTCCAAATGAGTTGAAAAGGATTACTGAGGGCCAGCAGAACTAGCCTGTCCTGCACACCTCATCACATAAGAGAGAAACCACAGAACAGAACGTGCTTTTGGTTTAAAAGGCAGATGAGTGAAAAGCGTTTGCCACATGAATGGGGAATACGGGAATACGACTTCAGTCAAACTGCAAGGCTGCAACTCTTCAAAGCAGCTCACTGACGGAAGAATTCATTATTCCTCATCTTCCTACCTCCTTCTGCATGGCAACGTTTAGCAGAAATCACAGTACCTAAATGAAATGCTAAATACATTCTACCATCGAGTCACAGTTGGAAGGCGGCTAACGGCTACTCGCACAGAACCTGCACGAGAGGGAGTTTGCTCGGTCTGCCCGAGCGCTTCCACAGCCAACTGCCTCCAAGAGCAGCATCAGTGCTCACGGTTCAGCACCCGACTGCAGCAAGGGTCATGGCCCGAGCTCTCTTCTCTTGCCACTCGCTGCCAGGCCTCCAAAAGCCCCTAGCGAGGAGCGCTCTCAACAAAATCAGTTCCCTGAAAAAAAGCCCTTACGTTTACTCCATGGTAGGAGTTTGACTTTGCTGAGCACCACCACCTAAAGTGCGGGGCTAACTGAGGCAGGTTCTGCTGAACCAGGCCCAGATAGGAGATTATTATTCTTTTTTGACTGTCACTGGGCACAGTGAGCAGTGCAGGTCTCTGAAGGCAGCACAGCTCCAGCGTCTCCCTCCAGCCTGCCCCCCACGGGCCGAATGCCCAGCCCGCACTTCTGAAACATGGAACATCACCCGCTGAATAGTCAAAGCTATTTCTCACAACCCTTTGGCAGTTTCTGGGAGTGCTGTCATCCAAAACATGACTCAGAGACCCTGTTTGGCTTGTGAAACATAAGAAGTCTTACAAAAAATAAGCAGAGAGAGATACGCAAACAAAGTGCACATTGGTGGTTACTGTCCTGTTCCACAAACCACTCGAGCTTTGAATACGTTAGGAGAGTGAAGCAGCTACACCTCTCTCAAGAAAAAGCCTCCCTCCAACTTGATGCCTGCTCAAGCTTCCCTTTCAGTCTCAGTGCTTTACTGCCTTCTATCTGTGGAAAAAAAAGAAAGCAGCAGTATCTCAATGCTCTTTTTCAAACACGTGCTTTCAAAAGCACCCTCTACCAAAGGCATTTTCAAAGACTTACTAAGAGAAGCAAAGGTGCAGGATCAGCAAAATGAGAATGAAAAGCTATGAAGTATGCATGGGAAGCAGCAGTCAGAGGTGACTCAATAGCTATGAGGCTTCCTGGGAAGTAAGGAAGAGGTTGAACAGTTGTTAGTGGCTGAAGACTGTGGTGCTGAGCCCTGCTGTTCCCTTCCGAGCTCTGCCGGTGATCCCACCTTAGACGCTGGCTGCTTTACACCAACAGCCTCCTAACACACTGCCAGCCCCTAAAGAATCTGTCTGCACTTTAAACATTTGGGTGGGGACCTCTGCCTGACTGAGATGAGCACCAAGTAGCACTGAGTTCAGCTGCAGTCTGAGTGTTACCGTAGTACTGATTTCACTCAGAAAATACCTGTAAGATGATATCTAAACTGCAAAGTCAAGACCTCAAAGAAAGCCTGAGAAATGACACGTCATTCATAGGTGTGGAATAAAGACCTGTCTCTAACCACAGTGACATTTTCCATTCTCTCAGTTGGTGGGTAAACCCATTAACCGTACACTTCAGACAGCATCTATTACTTAAGAGAGTTTTATCTGCATCTTGCTCTGAAAGGGGATTATTTTTCTCACCTTCCCACTCTTCCAAAGAATCCTGGAAGGTCCTACACCTACCCTCTTCCATTAGAGAGCTGCTGTTCACTTTCACAGCAGCTCTACCCTAGAAATTAAGTGACATTGTTTCTACTAAAAAAATACAGCAAACTATATACTCAAAATGCATCACGTGAAACTATGGATTTTTACTCCAGTCTGAATAGAAACCTCTCTAAAATCTCTGGAGCATCTGAAGTTGTACTTCATTCCCAGGTGTTTTCATGTCTTGTGAGTAGCCCTGAGCTCTCCCTTCACCGGATATTGGGTAACTGTCCATCCACAAAGCTTACATGGAGCAACCCACTTCAAAAAGCAACCAGGTGATCATGGCTGCGTGGGGGAAGCTTTACACTGTTCCCAGTACACTTCTGTAAGATTTATGTGTTCAACTGGTCAGAACTTCTCAAAACTCCTGCCGTGGCTTAAAACCATCAAACTCAGTGTTAATTCTGTGAATGCTGATATTCTATTTTTAACAGTTGTCTCGGGGTGACCCAAAGTCAGCTTTGCTGTAGTACCTTCAGGTACTACTATGAAATTTCACCCTAGCCCCCCCATGTTTCTAATTCTTTATCAGTTCAATTAATGTGGAAGTTTACCCCTTTTCCCCAATTCACTTACCACGCAAGCTCAGATCCCAACCAGCATGCACTTGTTCAGAATCTATCCTTTAGCTCATTTTCATCGTGAACAGAAGCAGAACAGAAGGTAATATAACATAACGTGACTCACACAGATCAGATTCAGTAACTAAGAGCTTGACTTAGCATGCATGTTTTCTTTTTAAGGTCATTCACAAGGTATTTGTCTATCACAAGTTATCACTTGCAACTCAGCTTTCTTAGCTGAACTTGACTCTGGCAAAAGCCAGAACTGGCTTCCTAGTTCTGGAAACAGTGTCACCAAGCAGAGCAAGGGAAGGCAGTGCTTGCTGTTCCCTTCTACACCCGACACTGGAAATCTGCACATCGAGCTACCAGGAGCTAGTTTTCAATGACATCTCCCTTCAGAAAATCATCAGGAACCGCAGCAGAACTTTTAAAAGAAAGGCTTACGACACAAAATGCTGACAAAACACAGCACCAGAAATACACCGGCCTAAATCAACCCAGGGGAGTTGACACAAAGGGGCAGGAGCTTGCAGAGCAAGGCAGGAGCCGCTGGGTGCAGGGGCCTGGCCTGCATCACCTGGCCTGGCTTGTAACGCCCCAACACATTTAGACCTGCTCCAGTACAAACTGGTTTTAACTCCTTTTAGCAAACTGGGTAATGGGGAAAAAATAGAAAAGGTAAACAGAATGTGTCAGCTCTCCCCTAGACATTTCAGCATTGCTGTTTTTATTAAACCGACGCTGCGTTTGATCTTGACCAGCGTGTCAGGCGGTCTCTGTGAACAGGACAAGTTTAATTGTTTTCATTGCCTGTTTGGAGGCATTTCAAGAAATGTCAGCACTTCGTGGCCATCATTACAGCTTTATTGTTGCGTTCAGATCCTAAAGAGGCAGTTATAAAAGCCATAGAAATTCAATTATGTAAATGAGATGCAATCGTAACTATAAAAATTGTACTTTTCCTATCCGTGCCGAGTCGCCTGTCTAGGAATGAATCGTCTTCCTGGCTGATCAGCCCTCATTCTGGAATACCCCTCTCCACCGGCCGGGGGGTAGGAGCCTGTGTGAACACCTCGGCCTGGAGGCTTCCCTGCGACGCAGCCGCACTTAACCTCACCGTGGAGAAACAGCAAAGGCAACAGGACTGGGGCCACGAGAGGAGAAAGGTGGTTTATTTATGGACGGGGAACTGTAGAGATCTCTAATAAAACCTCAAGAGGTGATGGAAATACTGAGACTGGAGTAAGACCAAACAGCCCCTTGTCAGTCACAGAAGGATGGGAAAGGGTTAGTTAGGGAGAAGTTGCTCTCTCCCCCTCAGTAACTTCAAAGCTACAGGAGAGATTTTACCTTTTTTTCTAGGTTTCCCCATTCTTATAAAATATCCAAATACAACCCTGGGTGTGGAAAACAATGTTTTTAGTCCAGTAGAGACAATAAAACCTCCTCAATACTAAGAAACTTTCCCCGTGGCTGTCCCCTACCCCTGAACTGATGTAACTGCTGCCCTAAGCTAGACGAAGGATTCCCCTCTTGCCGGGTGGTGCAAGCGTTAAGGTGTGGAGCGCGTTATCCCGCTGCGGATGCGCCTGCGAACCCCTCCAGGAACACCACCACAGCTTCTGCACCCTTGTACCACGCTTTCCCTACTGCCTAAAATTCAGGGAGAACATAGTTATGGAAAGGACAGGGTCAAGGAAGGACGTATCACCCAGGAACAACAGGGAAGAAGAATGGAGCTGAAACAGGAGGATTAATTTGAATAGAGAGCTACGTAAAATGTTAACTTATTACTGGAGGAGCAGCAAATACGGTAAGAAAGTGGTGAGTGGGACAGTGTCAGTCCTGCTGCTGCTGTATTCTCCCCCCCAGCACCGCTCTAAGACGGACACAGATTCTTCCAGCCCCTCAGGAGGCAGAAGGGGTAGGTGGAAGGGTGTGTTCCACCACCCAAAATTCTCCAAGCTCTTTAGTTTAAAAAAAAAAAAAATTACATGTAAACTATTTCACAAGTTTAAAAGTAGGAAAAAATAGAACATGATAACATCAGGAGAAATTGAAATGGTGGGTGTAGTTTTAATTAAATTGTCCAGAGTTTCAAAACAGAAATCTAAGCCTAACTCCAGTGGTATAAATCTGAGTGAACTGGGTGAAGACTGAAGGATGCAAGCACACTTAATTCCTTCTAGATGTACATTGTTTCCTTTGTCCTGGTACATCTTGTTTCCATACAAAAGGCAAGTTTCCCACAAGTTTTTACAAAGTTTACTTTATTGGTTACAGTTATATAAAATGTGTCACCATAGTTCCATCTAGTTGGTCATTAAGTGCTTGCAACACCACAGAGACTCTTTAATACATCTGCAACGTACAGCACGTGGTGCAAGCTGGAGGAGAAAAATCCCTCTTCAGTCCCTTACCTGCATTTACAGTATCTTCAGCAAGGCTACAAAGTTCAAAAGCAATGACAACCCCACTTTTATGGCAAATTATAACTTTTAATGTTTTCATTAGAATAGTCTTTATATCACTCTCCAATAGAAGAAACAATATAACTAACAGCAAACTTTAATACAGGAACATGCTCCAAGATTAACAACCCAAAAAATGAAAACAAAATGAAATTAATGTAAAATGTAAAATCACATATAGTACAATTGAAGTGTCCAAAACAATTTAAATAATTTTAAATATTTTATTTTTTTTTTTAAACTTGCTACAAATGCTTTATACAATATTTCAACATAAAGTCCCCATAACAGAAATGTAACAAAATGGGAATGATAGTGAAAGTGAAAGTTAAAGTGGCACAAATTCACCAAACAAGTATTAAACTACAAATTTTAAGAGGTAGATTACTTTTTAAGTCAAGAACAAAAAATAAAAGGGGTGGCTGTAGAAAGAAACTAGTCACTTTCCATCAGTTCTGTCATTAATCTTGAAAGCTCTAGGAACACATGACAAACAGTATTTCCATAAAAAGCTGTTATGAACAACAGACCAATTTGTTGCCTTAAGTTATTAGATAGAGGTGTACGACCTTTTAGAGTAATTATATCTTTACCTTTCAAAATATACAGGTAGGTAGCCCTGGTCTAACCTTCTTACTGAGAAAAAGATACACTGCATTCATTATATATATGGTATTTAGAAATTGGTATCAGTATTTCATCGCTATATAAAGTTTCCTTTCCATGTATAAATAGGAATTTGGAAAAAAAATAATAATAATCCATAACCCATCCAAACCAGGCTCTTCCCCATTGTACGCCGGACATCTGAGAGACTCAAAGTGAGGAGGTGGGAAGAGAAGGAAATTCTCTCATGCTAGGTTGGCCTCTACTGATTCATTTTGACAAAATGCTCAAAGAGACTTAATACGTGACAAAAATACTTTGTTGTCCCTGTAACTACACTGAACTCTTGATGAAAGTAAGGAGCCTGCTTTGCCCAGAACTGTCGCTGAGCCATCCGCGAAGGAAGGGACAAAACCAGGGTCTAAGCAAGCACCAGAGCAAAAGATTTGGTTTAGTTAATCCCACCAGTTCTTCTGATGGTTTGGCGTGGGTTGTTTTAATAGAACCCTTCTCTTTTCTCTGAATCAGCCCGTAGCCCAGCACGTGTGGCAGGCACGAAATAAGACAATCTACGCCTGACACTCGGTATCAGCAAGAAGCCTGCAGGCAATTTTATGATTGTGAGTCAGCTTCAGCTGGTTTCGCAAGCTTGGTGGATTTCACATCCATTGTCGTAGTGCTTATCCTAAGTTGAGCATGCAACAGCTCTACCATGTCATTAGGGGATTGATTTTGTTTGTTTGTTTTGTTTTTACAGGAGATTCCTAGAAAATAAAAAACAAAAACTGAAGATAAATGACAAAACAAACCATTTGTGAACGGAGTATGTTTACACAAAAACTGAAAGGTGAAAACCAAATCTGGAGACAAATATTACATGAAGCAAGTCTGGAGGAAAAAAAAAAAAAAAACCCTAAAAATTAAGATTCCCTGGGGAAAAAAAGTAAAACCCAACAAACTACCACACCAGTGTCGACACAGTAGAACCAAAGTTACCCTGTGCTGACAATAGCATATGAAAGTGAAAAGAATTCTTCATACTATACACTTGATATAAAAAAAATGCTGGCTACGCAATCTAGATTTAAGAACATCATTTCAGAAGCAACAAGTCTTCCAGCCTAACTATTCATTAAACCAGAAAGACTGCAAGCTGCCGAAGTATTAAATTAACAGTATTTGATACAGTCAAGGAAACATTACCCCACAGTAATTTGTTATTTACCCCAAATACTATTAAACACATTAAACAAACTATTACATTTCCACATGTCCCCATTTCCGTCTACTCAGTTATTTTGCTTAAGGTCAAATAATTAATTTTTGGTTGAAAGATGTTTCATTCTGGCTTCAAATTCTACTGATCTGTTCTGGCATCGTGTAAAATCCAGTTTCACCCGTAACACTGAGAGAGCAGCTGATGAGAATTAAGTATCACAAAGACGTTTATGTCCCAAGAGAACAGGCCCGATAGACATTTCTTGCTCCTTAAAGGCATTTTTCACATTGCTTGTCAAATTCCAGTAACATTTTTCTCCTGCAACGCATCCTAATTTGGGTATCGACTATTTTAAGACAAATTCCCCTGTGGCACTTTGAAATAATTCTGTTGTATTGATCTTTTTACTTTACAAAATATTTGATAAAAATTTTCACCTTGGAGGCCTTCCCCGTAAGACACACAGGCTGCAAACAGTCTGGATTTTGACACTTCTTGACAAACTCTGCTAGGGGACACTTGTTCTGTAGGAAGCTGCCAGTTCCTCCTCCTCCTCCACTATCCACTTCGATAAAATACCACCACCTTCAGCCATAAATCTGGTGTTCATCGCAGCCAGGCACTGCAATTCCCAAACCCAGAAGAACTCTTAATGCCCTGCGAGCTTTCTGAAAGTTACTCGCAGGTGAGACCCCCCCCCCAGTTGCAAGACTAAGAGGGCAGGAGCATGCTAATAAAAGTCATCAACACTGCAAAACATCTATTGACTGGAGAGACTACATGAAGACCTAAGTCGGGACTCGGGCACAGAGCTTAACATTTTATTTATTAAGTATTACCCCTTCCCAGGATTAAAATGCTGCTTCTCAAAAAGAAACAGAACTTGAATCATAAAGTGTATTTCTACTGCAACATAACAGCATGATACTTCCCAAAACTTTAGATGGCCATGTAACTTTTCTAATTCCCTTGTATCAGGTATATAAGGATCTGACTCAGTAAGCACGTACACTTTTGAAGTATTTGGTCGTGGTTTGTTTTTTTTTTTCTTTTACATGAGACGTGGAGAATGCTTTTTATTAAAACCCAACACCACAAGTTGTTTTCGTGAGGGGGAAAAAAAATGCAGTTGTGATTTTTAACTTCATGAACTGCCCTAAGCTAAGGATTTCAGGAAGGATTTCAGGCCACCATGTGTTAGATATCAAATACAAGGTCAGTGTCTCCAGTAACATTAAGTTTAATGACGTTAAGTTTATTTGCACTTAGGATGTCATTTTATTTTCTTTTTTGTTTGGTTCCCCCCGCCGCAAGTTTTCAATTTGCTTTATAATTAAAACCATTTTCTATACAAACTATGCATTATTTCATGAAAACATGACAAAATGCATCAAGTATGTACATCATACCTCAGCATGACTGAGCTACTTAACCATGTTTTAGGAGATGCAACCTTTGGTTTTTATTTAAGGAGAAACTCAGAAAAAAAAAAAACCACAAGAAATTTGGCAAAGCAGCAAGGGACGCGATCCTGTGGCGTTTCAACTTCAAATGAAATGCTTACCTGAAATCTTTCAGTTCTTGCTTTGTACTGCTTTCATCTCTTTTGTTTTCTGCTGCCTCTGCGTTTGCCGCCTGCTGCAGGCTCCGTGTTACAGGGCCTCCGATCCGCTCCCTGGACTTCACGGCGAACCTGTCTGCCTTTTTCTTACTCGCCACAGCAGACTTGCTTGGCAAAACTGCTTTATTATTCCTTTGTATTCTGACGTGCAATTTCCGGGAGGCTTTGCTTGAGATTCCAGAGGAACTGTTCTTAGAGACCACCTTTGTTTTTTTCCCATCAACGTGGGACATTCTGGACACTCTTACAGGACTAGAGTTCCTCAACGACGAAGATGAATTTGGCTTTTTAGAGCGAATGGGAGGTACAAATTTAACACTCTGTTTTGATCTGAAGGACGCAGAGGGAAGCTGGATTTGTGCAGGTCCTGAGGTTCGTGCTCTCGTCTTGCCCAAGGGAGGCTGCATGCTCTGCATTTTGATTTCCGCATCCGCTGTTCGCCTGCGCTGGTTGTTGCCTTTCTCACCGCTTGCAGGTGAAGAAGGTTTTTTTGAAGAATTCTTTTTGGAGGAGGGAGAGATGGGCTTTTTGGGACAGCTGTAGGACGCGTGTTTGTTCAAACTGCCAATGTACGTAAACTCTCTGTTACAGTAGGGGCAGATGTGAGAGTCCGACTCAGACGGATTATTTTTCAACTCTGCCTTCTGCTGGGCAGATTTCTTTTTTTGCAAGATAGCTTTCTGGACGAGCTGGTTTTTCTTTTTCAATGCACTGATTTTTAATTTATTCGAGGACATTTTGCTAATCTCAACATTGAAGTTGAGTCTTTTAGGCTGACCCATTCGGCGGAAGGTGTTCTTTCCAGGCCCAGCTAGAATGACCACACCATTCTTAGGCTGCACTGTCTGTTTCAGTGGTACTGGATTTTTTTTAGGTGTGTATCTCTTTTTATCACTGGCAGATGCACAGGCCAGTATGTGTTTGTGTAACTCAGGCATGTTATCAACACTTTTCCCACATTTTGTGCATCGAATGGCAGTGGTAAAAGTCTGGGGAATATTGTGGGTAGTGAAGTTTGTGGCGGTAACTCCGATGCCCATAGGATTACGGTGGTGATACTGAAAGGGAGGTGGTTTAAAGCTTGGGTAGTGTTGATTGAGGCCCATACGAACATCTGGATCTTTCGATTTTACTCCAGAAGCCATTATTTTTATAGTAGTATAAAGCTCTTCAGAGGAATCATTCAGATCTTCATCTTCCTCCTCTTTAGAAGGTTCCAAAGAATCTTCTGGCAGGCTCTGCATGTGTTCCACGTTCGCCTTACTGGGGTCAGTGAAATTCTGGGGTCTCAAAGTCCCACTTTCAAACTCATGATGTGTGCACTCTTTGTCTGGATGGAGATCCCGCTGATGCTGTTGCAAATTGCACAAAAAAGCAAATTCCTTTTTACAGACTGAGCAAACAAAGATATTTCCTACTCCATGAAGCAGAAAGCGATGTTCTGACAAGTCTGTTTTATCCCTAAAAAGCTGTACACAGAATTCACATTTGAAGGGCCATTCTTCGGCATGAATGGATAAATGCTTCGTTAGGTCTTTAATGGAAAGAAAAGGTGATTCACAGACATTGCACACAAAGCTTTTATTGAACGTCTCCTGCACTGCTCCTGAGTCGCTTGAAGTGTGAGGATCTTCTCTTGCTTTCTGTTGTTCATTTTCAGCTTCTTCCTGTTTTATTACCGGGAGAGTATTTTCAAGATTATCGGCAGAGGAAACAACAGAGGAAACTACAGAAAGAGGAGGTGGAGATGGAGATGATGAAGATGAAGAGGAGGAGAAAGAGGAAGAGGAGGACGACGAGGAGGAAGAAGATGAGGAAGAGAGTGTAGGAGGCCCAGGGGAAGCAGCAGAAATAAGAGGTTCAACGGAAGGAACAGGTGATGGGGAAGGAGAAACTGTAGGTGAAAGAACTGGCAGTGGGGACTGGGCAGTAGTGTTAGAAAGCGGTGATGGACAAGAAGAAGTGTTCGTGGCACTGGCAGAGACATCTGGAATTGCTAACGGCATCGTGGGGAGGAGGGGAGGCGGCGATGTAGCAACAGTTAACACAGGCGGGCAGGGTGGGGGGGTGCCCACACCCTGGGGAGGGTGTTGTGGGGC
>JANIJG010011508.1:3990-24424 GCA_024611175.1 Megaceryle torquata | reverse complement strand
ACCAGACTTGCCACTAACACTCCTTAGCTACCTCCAAAGACAAGAGCCAGAAGACGACCCATCCAGGGGCTGTGATGACTACGGTATGTTCTCTCACTCTCCTCCTAGCCTCATGATCACAGGCCCTGGTCCCCATGGGGGACTCAATCACCATAATATTTGCAGGAAAGGTAACACAGACAGACACAAGTCCAGGAGATTGCTGCAGAGCACCGAGGGTAACTTTCTGATACAAGTGGTACAAAAGCCTACAAGAAGAGGCCCATTGCTGGCTCTTATATTAACAAACAAAGAAGGACTTGTTGGAGTTGTGAAGGTTGGGGGCAACCTTGGCTGCAGTGATCACAAGCTGGTGGAGTTCAGTACTCAGTGTGGAAGAAGTAAATAAATAACTAGGATCACAACTATAGACTTGTGAAGAGCCAAGTCTGACCTCTTCAAAGATGCACGCAGGGGAATACCATGGGCCAAGGCTCTAGAAGGCGGGAGTGTCCATGAGAGATAGCCAGCATTCAAATACTACTGCTTCCAAGCTCAAGGTTGGTGCATTCCTACAAGTAAGAAATCAAGCAGAGCAGGCAGGAGACCTGCCTGGATGAGTAAAGGTCTTCTGGTAAAACTCAGATGGAAGAAGGAATTTTACAGAATGTAGAAAACAAGACTGGGCACTTGGGAAGAAAGAATACAGGAACGTTGTCAGAGATTGCAGGGATGCACTGAGGAAAGCTAAGGCCCACCTGGAACTGAATCTGGCAAGGGGCACCAAAGACAAGAAGAAAAGTTTTTTCACTCTATCAATAGAAAAGGGAAAAGTGGGGAAAGCGTGGGCCCGCTGATGAACGGGGTGGGTGCGCTAGCAGTGCAAGACACAGAGAAGATGGAATTGTCAAACACCTTCTTTGCTTCCGTTGTGTCCACTGCTGAAGAAAATAAATTTGCTGCCCATACGCACTGCGCATTGTGTAAGTGGGTACACGTATGGAGCAAGAAGCTCCTCTCTGTTCCCTAGCTGGGGCACACGCTGCCTGGAACAGCGGTGTACGTGTTGTGCAAGCAGAAGGGACAACAGAGCAAAGGAATGGAAGAGTTACGGGTCAAAAGAAGTTCAAGAAAAGCAGCTTGAATGAAATCAGCATCTATAGAGCTTTAAACATTGCTGGTTACACAGCAGTGACAAGTTTTACATTCTTGTAAAACAGACAAAAATATATCTATATTTAAACTATCTTTCAGGCAGTTTTACATACGTGCTATGTGGGAAACACACCAGCTAATTTATAAACAACCTTTGCAGACAATCTTTGGGACAAACATCGTGCTTAGCACACCAGTGCATTAATCCTGTGTTTCCCCCCCGCCACTGACACCGACTTCTGTTAAACAGCAGTAACTAATGACTGTATGCATAAGCTCCAAAGGCATCACTTTGGAGTAAGGACTTTTCTCTCTGCTCTGTTCTAAACAGTTTGGATTGATGCCTACATTTTATAACGCATTAGTTCTTCCTGTTGTCAGAGTTGCATGTTCAATAACATACTTCTGATGTCCAAGTTCTTTAACGCTAAAAATGTTTGGGTAAACAACATAAACATGCTCACCTTGCTACACTTACGTAACGTGCTGGCATACTAAACTGACAAAAAGCGTGCTTTGATTCAAAAAGGTAACTAGAAGGAACAAAAGAAAACCCCTAAGATACTCGAGAGCATACCTTCTTTAGAATCCCTCATATCTGCAGGAGTAGAATCCAAATCAGCCTTTTTCTGCTTTGTATCTGCTGCCTTCTTTCCCTTGTTTTTACCTTCCTGAGTCTTTTTCTTTCCTGAGGAGGAAAAAAAAAAACAAACAAAACAAACCAAACCACGTTTATTATTCTTGTTGAACAATTTTTATTTTTCATATTTGAGTGGCAGAATTCAAACACCCAGCTTTGGAACATAACACATTTCTGAAGAGACCCTACGTTCCTGAGAAATACAAGGGACTGATCAGTAAAAAGCACAGCGTTCAGGTAAAGCAGTAAGGCTCTAGATCCCAGAAGAAGTTAAAAGTAAAGATAACAAGGAGTTTCTAAAAATACTCCAAAATACTTTACTCACCTTCGGATGAGGAACAGACTAACAGAAACGTACTGTCCAGAGTCAACCAGCTCCCATCACACACTTTCCCAACACCTTCATATGGCTGGGAAACTACCGCATCTCATACAAGCATACAGAAAATAGAAGGTTTCTTCATGAGCTATTTATTAATCCTTAATGGTACTTGGAAGAGCTTATGAAGTAGAAACCAATAGAGGCTTCTCTACTTGTACGAACATTCTGAACGATGGCTTGAAGAGAGATACAATGAAAGAGATGAAGTAATAATGTGATGAGTAGACTGGAAGCGGCATGATCTCGACCAACAAGGCAGAAACAGTGAAGCTGTATTAGATGGAACTGGGTAACAGCAAAACGTAAAGGTATTTCACGGTGTCTACTGATGCAAACAAACTTGCTAATGCTTTTTGTTAGAAAAACTAAGCAGCTTGGAGGAGTTGCACAGGATGATGAACACAAGGAGGTTAGGGCAAAACGGCATTATGCAAAGTGATGCAAGATGTAATGACATCAAAAACTTCAGTTACCAATGCACTACACAGTTATACTGCTGGTTTTCCCTGCTAATCTTAACAATTCAGTCCTATAATATAAAGAAAATATTACAAGGACTGTGTAGTAACAAATGAAACTTTAAGGTCATCCAAGTCAATACCACATTCCCCACACAGAACAGTTATTTCACATCCAACACTGGTTCAGCCACCAGTCTCCTCTGGAGCGTCACACTTCTACACACCCCCTCTTAGGAACAAGAACTGTCCAAAAGCAGCAATCCAAGTTCCTCCTTTGCTCCAACACACAAAATGCACACACTTTAATTCACTGACCCTTCCCTCTCCTCAGAAGTGTCCATCACTGCCCTAAATCCATTTCTCTTTCAGAAGAGCGTTCTTCCAACTCAATCCAGTCAGTAAGTACTCCTTTTTTTCCTTAAAAATATTTTACGTATCTTGAGCCAAGAAACTGAAATGCGTTTTAAAATATGTTCTTCTATTCAAACTGAAAATTTCCAAGTATGCACCTCCTCCAACAGAACAGATCAGAGACGGGTCAGCTTTAAATGGAAATGCTTGGGTTTATTTGAACATTCTTTTCTTTCTAAATAATTAACCTCTCTTTCCTCTCAAGGAGCTCAGATTTCACAAGCTCTCCCCAAATTCCAGCGTGGTACAGTTTCAGCTATGGAATTATCCTTTTTTATTTTCATATTCCAATTTAGCAGTTTCTAGTCTGAGAAAACAAGTCACTCAGAATGAATTTTTGTCACCTTTGGAAAATAAACATGCACCCTTCCATAAATACATATACTTACATAACTAGCAATCAGCTCCTAACGGCCTCAAATATCGCAACAATCCCCACGTCTACACCTGCCACGGTGACCCAACACTGGTTTATTTGACAATATTCCATTGTATTTATACTGAACACCTGCAAGATGCCAGAAGATTTAGCAGCTATTTCAGTGTTCACACAGGCATAAGGGGTTTAAGTACAGCTTTACCTGACAGGATACCGAGAGTCCAACTTGAACGTAACTTTTTATGCTTGTAATTACAACTGTTAGTACAAGAGTAGGAAAGATTTCAACTAAGTTTCCAGAAATATCTGCCAAGTCAGCTGAAATTGCTCTTGAAACATACAGTAACCCACTCAACAGACAGTTCCATTTCTGGGTAAAGGGTTTAAATGCCAAATTTCAGTACATTCCTAAGGAATCAAACACGCATCACGATATACCTTTGGAGTGATGGAACAAGATGTATTTAACTGCTAGAATCCTTGAAAACCATTAACTTTTTTTGCAGATCTTTTATCACGTAAGAGCAAAATCAGTATCTTGACTTAAATGACAAAATTCTAGATTTGTCTCTTATCTCTACTGGTGAGACTGGAAGCAAGAAGGAAAAGACTGGTTCACAGGCCCCTCTTGCCCGTGCCAAAATTGGCCACAGTTAGGCACAACATTTTACTAGGTGGTGCAGCATATGATGGCACTGCAGATGAAGTCACTGGGCAATTCTACATCTATAATTCCACAGCAGCACTGAATGCCAGATTACTGAAAAAGCCTTCAAACCAAGACCCACTTAATTCTTTCATATAACAAGATTAGCAATATATTGCGCCCTTTAAAGTGTGAGGCAAAGCATGTAAAAGCAACAACAAAAATCACTCGTATGTGCTAAAGCCTGCCAAGGTTTCCCCAAGTGTCCTCCATTTATAGAGTATAAAATGTATAGTACTGCAAATCCAATTATAAACTGGGAGAACACTAGAATAGCAGAATTTGTACACAAAATTGAGTTACTTAGGTCACATACTTCCTACTGATAGAAAGAAGATAATTTGCAAGTTCTCCAGCCACAATCCTAAAGAGGGAAAAAAAAAAAAATGCAACCTGCTCACTGATACAACTGGAAATGTTTCAAGTTCTTGGCCTTTAAGCACAAATGCATTTGAAGAGAAGATTCATCTAGCACCTCCTTGCCCTTACTCAGAATAGCAAGCAAAATTGCTTGCGTACATACATAATTTTAGATGTGTCAGATCAATTTCTGACACATATCAACTCAAGACTCCAATCAATTTTTGATGGTTTCCTTTCAGCAGCTTTAGTCTGCTCATTTTCTGGGTTGCAGCTTTCTTTGTACAGGTTAAAAGAATCCACTATCCTCAAGCATGGCAAAGACCATCCCAGATGCATCCGCTTCATGGATGTTCACTTCCGGGTGCCCAGCAAGAGAATTTAAGAAGAGAGTAATAGTAAAGTGATACTCGATTGATATGCTCTCCCAGCTTTCATGCATCTAGAGTTCAAGACCTTCTGAAGATATCTAACAGCTTTTGATAGACTCTCCTCCAGGAGTTCCCAAAGTACAAAGTTATAAATCCATGTGAACCTGAAAGATTCACATTACTGTCTTAAGACTTTTCAACAAAAAAATGCAAGCTACTACTCTGATATAAAAGGATATCAGTGAGTAGCCCAAGGTCTGTCTCAAACTGTAAGAAAATTAAGAGGTGAAGAACTAATGGAAGTCTGTGGAAGGGGGAAAATGCCTCAGAACACAGAACCTGGTGGAAGCCTGAGTATAAGTACACACGTGCACTTACCATCAGGTTCCTGAAGGGTCCTACATGGCTGCTACTGCCAGCTGGATCCTCCACTTGGTCTAAACAAGAAAGATACAGGAATGAAACACAAGGAAAGTGAAATGGAAACAGTGACAAAAGAATAAAGGAAGGGTAGAACTTAATATATGTGTATGTGCATTAAAAAGAATTGCAAAAGAAAGATGCAAAGGAAAATGAATGAATGAAAGAAACAGATAGAAAGCAGCTACTTGTCTACAGTGACAAAGATCAGAAGAGGAATGCATCGACTGCCCTTGCAACTTAATTTTGCACTGGGGTTCCTTTCTCTCGTGCTTCCTTCGCTGCAGATAGTGCTTGTGCTGACCTATCTGCATTTGCACCCTTCCGATACCTGTGGAACATTTTTATCACACACCCTGCAGCAGGCACAGGAGATCTCATCTCTACTGCCAATGTTCAGGTAACTGGTGCTACTTATGCTGTAGCCCCACTTACTTCAGAGGAGTTCAGATGACAATGGAGTAAGAATTTAAGAGAGAAATAATCTTTATTTGCCCATATTTCACTGATCAACCCAAGACATCTCAAAACAGCCTGGTGTTATCACTTTTTCTGTTAATCAAAATACTAATGGGACTGTAAAACCCAGGAGGTATTTCTGGTGAGATGGGATAAGCATACTCTGAAGCCACAAGGGAGTAAGTTAAACACAAGTCTTTCCATTCAGCTGGAGCTGAATTCTGTAATTAAATATTGCTAAATTGTACAAGATGCTATTATCTTTAATAACATCTAACTGCAGCACCAAACATGTTCACAGATAAGATCAAAAAGGACACTTGCATATGACCTCAAACACTGTTTTGATCAGTTACAAGAAATATGAAAAATAGACATTTGCCTCCCCAAAAATCCTGGGTTAATAAGGCAAAGGAATTAGTGGTATGTGTTTCCAGTATTCCACTGAAATCTGCAGTTGACAGCTATCAGCAGCCCAGTAACATGTCCACCCCATGCCCCATCTGTGCTGTTGCTTGTACCACAGATACCTGCCCAAACCTCAAGTCTCCTGGAGGAGAGTGGAGAAGCTCTCTCAGATAACCCTTGACAAGTATTCTTTGAGCACATACCAGGGTAGCCACCTTGAAAGGGGATGGCTAAAGGGAAGAGGACAGGTTTGCACATCATACTCCAACAAACAGTGATCACCACACAGCTTCATGGTGCAAATTACAAGGCAATAATATGAACTCATCAGTCAAATGCCATTGGGACTGGTTCAGATTCATGAAACCCTGTTTCAATCCCACACAGTAGCTGCTACTATGCCATAAATCAACTTTGGGGGTTTTTTTCTCCTACTGAAAAAGTTAAATCAGTATTTTGGTATTGGAGAGAATACAATAAAGTGTACATACAAGCTAAAAAATCCTTCAGGGAAATTCAGCAGAAGACAACTGCCTGACCATTTTCACATTATTCTGATTAATTAATTCTAAAACACAAACGCAGCTTGATTTTTCATTTGAGCCACAGTCTGCTGTGCACCAGAATCCCTCTGTTCCTGTATCCAGCGTACTGGCAGACGTCATGCTTTTCAAAGTAAATTCCTTAAAGTTTCAGGCATCTGTAAAAATTCAACTAGTTGTTTGTTCTGGAAGACATGCTAGAGAAAAGTAAATGCCTTTTACACACAAAAAAAGCCACATCCAAAATAACAGCATAGATCGCTCCAAAAACAATGAAATCCAAGTTGTGAAAATTAGCTGGAAAAGCATGAAAAAAAATGCAGAAACATGTTGCAGTGACTTCTGAGAGTCTTGTCCAACTGTGCCTGTGGCAGCATATAAATGTTAAAGACCATACCTATTTAATAAATGAAACTGAATAAACAGGAAAGTAGCTAAGCACCAAAAAAGGTATTGAATTCCAAATGCCCATCGTGAAGATGGGAGTACTAAGGCTGCTCTTTTACACATTACCCTCTGTTAGCATTTAAGTGTCTTCATTTTGCTTTTTGCTTTTATTTTTATACTACCATTAGCCACGGTTCATTACGTAGTAAAATCTTGTTTACAAAGCCTTTCATTAGTCTCTATCAGCACCTGCCCAGACAGCAAGGGCAAATCATAAACCACTTGGCTAAAAATGGCACCGAATTACCTGTGCTGTTAGGGTCGGCGAGAAGAGCTAGGGAAGAACATTTTGGGAAAGCTGGTAGGAAACACCTCCGGTCTGTGTGTGCATGAGGATTATTCATTTAATCGTAGGGGTTACAGAAGTTTGCTGAAGACATGATCTTCAGCTCACAAGGTTCTGCAAACACTGTAAAGATCTAAGCCCATGGCCACATTTCAAGATAGATACTAGAGGTCCATTGCATAGTTATTCATTCAGCTTTGAAGACGTGCTGCGTGTTAAACGCTGCCGACTTAAAACCTCTGCCCTGTTACTACCTGACTGACAGCATCCACCACCTCACAGCCCGTGGCAATTATATCGTTTTAAATTGCTGTCCAAAGTTTTAAGTGATCTAGGATAGGTGAGGTTATTCCACTACATTGTTCAAAATGTCACACTGCAAATTATTGGAGAAAGAGGAATTGGGAGTAAAAATAGAAGGGATAAGTCACAAGGCTACTAATGCTGGGCTAGGAATAGAAGAAGATTATAAACTGCAAGAAAAATCCTTAATAATTCCATTTTATTCAAAGTAACTTACAACATCACCTTCCAATATTTCTTAAATAACAATACTGTTAACACAACAATACACCAAAGTTCCTTTTAATTACTTGCATCTAAATATTGCTTTGAAACTTGATTAGACCAAGCTTAGCTGAAAAACTCCAACCTGAACACACACGTACTTTATTACCTGGGGGGGGACTGTCTTTTGAACTCAAAAGCTTCCAACTTAAAATGAAACAAAACATGAAACCGCTGCCTACCCAACTGCTTTGGGGAAAAAACGCTCTTGGACTATCAAGAGAAACTACTACAGAACCCAAAAGGATTCCTCCCAGGACCCCCAGGTTCAGATATTCAAATGCTGCCATAGAACAGCTTTGGTGGTAATTTTTTTTAAATTTTTTTTTTTTTCCACAGCCTGAACTGGGATGAGTCAAACCAAGAAATGCTTTGATTCTATTTTGTTGTTAGTGCAAGATCTGCTATACCAGGAGCATTTCCCAGGGTGGCTAGAAAGATACATGCCACTTGGTGTGCATGCACACAGACCCCTTTCCGATGCCCTCTGACATCCCCCCCCCAGGCAGGAAGGTACCTTTCTCTAATTCAAAAACACAGAACAAGCATGACAACATCAACTGACTTTTTCATTTCAAGACTAAATCTTTCTAAAAAATGAACAGTAAAAGAAAAAAAACAAATGAAACAAAAAACCCAAAACAAGCAAAAACCCCCAACAACAACAAAAAACCCAACACAAACCACACCAAAAAAGCCCCAAACACATAAAAAGGATGCAAAAGCAGCACATTTTCACAGTTTTATTCACATTCCAGTAATTCTAAGAATGAAATTCAAGCCACAGAAGGCACAAGCTCAATTTTTGAAATAAACAACTAATTAAAGGGGATGTCAATTAAATCCAAGTGGCTACATAGACAGTATCATTAAGAGGCCTGTTTCCACAATGCTGACAAGTACGCGTGACAACGTGCAGAGAAAGACAACATTTAAACGCCTTTATTATGCTGTGCTCTTCAATCCATCATGATTATAAATAATTGGGGTGTCGTATTGCTTGCAATACCATTCTAGTTATCAGATACAACTAGTTTATGTCGGCATAATACGAGGTACTGTTAAGCAAATGAAACGCTAAAATTGATTGAGCTGTTTCACAACAAAAGCCACCTCAACATAATTTTAAGTTCTGACTCCTGAGAATCAGGAGAGTATTTTAGAGCTACAGATCTTAGTTCTGTGTTGTCAATCGGCCCAAATCTAATATATCTAATGATTTTAAAGGTGGAGAGGGATAATATATATAGCTACATACTTTGGAAATAAAAAAAATGGTGGAGATTATCTGTAGCCAACGTGTGATCCCTGTACTATGAAACGACCCTGGGCCCTCGCTGGCATTGCCACGCTCTGCTGGAGGGCTTCCTCCCGCAGCTGAAGGCTGCCTGTGCATGTCAGGCCTTGTGCTCAGCACAACCCCGGCGCTGTTCTCACGACAAAGACTCGGCGGGACACTGCACTCGAACTGCTTGCGATCCCCATGTATTTGAAATGCCAGGGGCTGGCCACCCTTAGCCTCTCCTTCAGCTCTCCACGCCCTTTCCTTACAGCCCAGTAGAGAGGCAAAAATAGTGCACGCACACAGTCTGTCCTACGACAGGGTCAGAGGTGTTAAGAACTCCAGGAGGGATCTTTCAAAGGCAGAAGTTGCAGAAGCAAGGTCCCTGAAGAGAAAGTGCAGGTCCCATTGGTTCAGATAATGGTTTTTCCCCTCGCTGTAATTCCAAACTCAATGACCGTACTGCTACTACTGTCTGAAGACCACTAACAGCAGCAGCAGCAGCGACAAGCAGCTGCTTCACAGCAAGAAGAAAAAATGCAGCGAGCAAAGGTTCTTCTATAATTTCTTTCAGCGGAACTTTGCATCTCTTCCTTAAAAAGAGACACTTTCAACCTTACGCAGAAGCAGCAGAAAGAGGAACAGAATGACCATGGAAGACAAACTTCACAGTAATTCTATTAACACCAAACTGCATGTTGTATAAACATATTGCTACATAGTCACTATCACTTCACATTTAAATAGTAGGATTTTAATCACTGCATTTTCCAATCAGATTATAAATGTTGCAATAAAGTCTTACCTTGGGAAGATATTTCAACACACTTGAAGATGTTTGTAAAGACACTGAACTGCGTACATATATTAAAATGTCTCTACCGAGCACTAAATGCCCATTTTGAAGAAAAGAAACAGAATGATGCTTTTACAAAGTCTGTTAACATGACATCTGCATAACAGATGAACTTGTTGCCATGGAAAGCCTAAGAAAATTCTGAGCTAGGCTATTTAAAACACCAATTTCTCAAAAGGTTTGGCAAAGCCTCCACTTTAATGGTAGCACTGAAGATCATGTTACTGTATCTCACCAGAAACTTCTTAAATTATATAATAAGAAGTAGAATAAACGTCAGCAGGCATCATAGGGTATGCTATGCCAGTGTAAGGCAGTGACACCAACAGTCTGAAGAACCACTATCCGGCCATTATATGGGGTTCTTCAGGAGTCCAGAAAAGCTTAGCTGAAGCTATAAAAAAAATTCAGATAAACAGATAAAAAAAAACCAAACCAACCAACCAAAACCCAACAAACAACAAACCCAAGAACACTTAGGCTGAAAAATCCCACGAGTGGGAAGCCTATCTTAAATGTGTGGGTTTACACCAGTCCACCAAAATTGAAATAGGAAGTGTCTCCACTCTTCTTCATGCGCTTCATGTTTTGGCCATTAAATTACATACCAAAGAAGGCAAAAAACTGTTTGTATTATCTGTCTGTGGTAGTATGCCATCCACATTTGTGGCATCTCATTCGAATCCTTTGAATAAATTATGTCTTCTGACTAACCCGAGTATAAATCCCCAGTCTTAAGTTTATAGACTAAAAGACTTACTCATCCATAATGACTTAAAGTAGTACAGAATGTCACCTAACAATCACAAAGCACAGTGAAGAACATCCACAGGGTTTAACTCTATTGCAATTTTAACCCACACAAGAGCTGTGATGAAACAATTAAGTGTAAATAATTAAACACAGAGCTTTCATCTTCACGAGATTTAAGTGTTATTTCTGCCCCATGCCAATATTTCTAAAACTAAAATAGCAGATATGAAGTACACAAATATGCAGCCAGACTTGCTCCAGAATGTCTCAATCCCTCAACGTAGTCGTGTATTTCTACCCCCTGCCCTCCCTAATAGCACAGCCATTCACTACAAATTCCTAGCAAGTTACTTGATAGCGAACTCCAGTCGCCACCGACACAGGCAGCCCATTACAGAAAATACGATAAACATTCCTCTCTGACATCGTATTCCATTAGCTTTTCTTTTTCTAAGTACTAAAACAAAAGAAGCAGCAAAAGAAACGACAGCTGGCAGACAGATTTTCCAGAAGTTAACTGGTGTTCTCTATATTTAGCCAGTTTTTATGTACAATTCAGTTAAAAATAGAGCATGCAACTTTTGTATTTAAATACAGAGAATGAGACAAAATTTACACCTTCGCTTCAATGAATATGAGCTTTTACTTGAATCCAGAAAAACAATGCGTCTAAGTGGAGTGCAGCTCTCCCCCAAATATTTTTCTGACCCCAAAATGAAGCTACACTCAGATAATGAAGAAATAACACGCATTTTGACAGCATCATTTGCAAGGTAATGCAAATGAGAGAGCTCAGCATCATTTGCAAGATAATGCAAATGAAAGAGCTCACACAATGAGTTGTACCACAAGGTTTAAAACAATCACCATTAGATCAGTCTGCCTTCAGCTGTAATAAATAACCCAAGTATTTTGTCACAGGCCCATTCAGATCACTAAACATTTGAGAGGCTGAGAATGAAAATATCTGGGGGTTTTAGCTAAATTATCTTTAAAAGCAACAACACAGGACTTTATCTGCCATTGTATTCTGCTGTTTGTCAAACTGGATTGTTCAAATTCAGTATTGGTCACACGAATAACTGACATTTAAAATAATAATAAAAACAACAACAAGAAAGAAAAAGAAAGAGAGAAGGTCTGCCGAGTCTGGACGCCGACCCACGTTAATGCCCTTCAGCCCCTGCTGATAAAGGCTCTCAACAGTGACTTTGCTCCACTGTGTCAAACAGAACTCTTGAAAAGCTGCAACTGCAAGACCAAAAATGTACAGTTTATCCAACTGTTTGTCTGGACATGGCCTATGGCTTTACTTGGAGATCGCAGCTGTACAAGGGCTACAATTCCCAGGAAACAGGACTGCCTTTGTATCCAAGCGGAGCGCCGGGATTACTGTAACAGGAGTCTCTAGCACTGAGGAAACAAGAGCAAAGCCTCTCACAGATGCAGGATCCGGACAGTGCCGCTACCACCAGATTAAATCTCCCGTGTATAAAATTAAACCCCTCAGAACAGCTACAAGGTCACACTCAACATTTTCTATTTATATTCACTCAAATTTGTCCTCTGTTACTCCTTATTACCCGACTGAATCCTTTTGTTTACCATACCTACAACATATCATTTGTCAGAATTTTTTTCTCCTAACAGTATTCTCAGTAAAATCACCTCCTGCTATTACAGTGCATTTCATTCCCCTCCTTGACATCCATTTCTAGTTTTCTTTTGTTTAACCTTCTTATTCTCTTGTTTGAATTCAGCACAACTCGCAGAGGTAATCTTTACTTTGAAGGATTCAAAAGGTGGAAACACAGCAGACATTTTTATTGCCATATATATTTTTTTTTTTTTACATTATCAGCAGCAATCCAGTAGATTTGCAAAAAAATCATAACATGCATTTCAAAAAGGGAAAATTCCCTTGGAAAATACAGTCAGTAGTATTTCCCATCGCACATGCTCCCTTACTGCCCTCCTACCAGCACGCACCAAAGCGCCAAGCTATCACTTCTGGCATGAAACATCATCTTGCCTCAAAACAGTATTTCTTATTCTGTACACTTTTAAAGGATATCATTTACTGCAAGCATAGAATTATTAACGTCCCTGAGCTTTTTGCTTGGACACCAAGAATAGAAATGTAAAACCAACGTGTGTCAAATGACATCCCCTCGTATTTGTACGAGGTAAGAGAAACAAAACGATCAGCAACTTAAGCAGAGATGACAGAACGGGAATTACTAATTACCTACTAGAATAAATACGTAGTATATTCCCACTAGTTCCCATCAAAAACACTATAGCATTTCATCAACCGTGTCTCCAACCTAGCAAGGAACATCTTTAATTGTTAATGAGCAACTACCATCCCGACATTTGCAAGCGTGAAAATTTTGCTTCTCTGCTTCTGTTAAATTTGGAAAGACTCGTCTCTTTCATAGTACACAGTGACAAATCCAAGGTCATACGTCGAAGTATCGCTGCAAGTCCCTTCCAATATATAAAAGTAGATAAAGGAGGAGTGTAAACATTATGCAAACTCATTATTTTAATGTACAACACGTACCCAAATCATTTTTATCTGCTGAGAAATAGTGAAAGGTTTGTTTGGCTTTCTCTCTGAAACCAAGTGCTTCCTTCATTTCAGCTGCAGCCCATTGATATGCTCTGAAGAGAAATGCTTTTTGATCTTCTCTGGTAACAGAAGATCTACTGAATTCTATTTCCAAAGGAACTCTAACCACAATGCTCCATTTGCCCAATCGCTGAATTTCTCAAGACCTGTAAGAGTACTACAGGACAACAGCAACAGCTGGCACTCCTATTAACAGAGCTGACAACAGAAGTTACTAAATTTACAGTTTGCCCCAAACAGCAAACTGGTATCTGTTTAATTTATGAAATCAAGAAAGGTTAATAGGCTCATAAAGTCACTACAGGGAACGGCAACTTCCTCCATTTTTCAAATAAAGCGAAAATAAATCCCAGTCAGAGCACAAATGTATTTGTCTTCTGCTCAGTTAACTGCTCCGTTCAAAATTAACCCGTTTAGATCAAATTAGATTTTAGAGTTGGAGACCTTTTTTTGCACATATCTTTTCACAGCATAAAGTGTCAACTAAACTAGAATACAAAAATAAAATGTCACTGAAAAGTAACTTGGACATTTTCATTTGCAGGCAAGGAATCAGAAAAAGGCACATCTCTGGTACGTGTGAGTGAGAAGCCAGGAGGCTGACACTCAACAGTTAAGGATTTGGTAGCTAGGAGTGAAGTTTCAGCACAAAGTCCACTTTGCTTCTGCAATCCCTGCCAAGGGTCCATAAGATCTGAAACCCTGAACTCTCTGCTCTTTACCTGCAATTTGAAATAGAACACTTTGAGGAAAGTCAATTTTTTACTCAACTCACTCAAACTTAGTATGACCTACTCCTTGGTGAAAGCCCAAGACAAGTCTGATATTGGCAGCAATATCACACACACGTTTCCTTCAGAGTATGACTGTGACAAAGGGGTGTCTTTTAACATTCCAATCGACACAAGCTCACTGCCGGAGAGAGGTCGGCTATCACGGCAGCCTAGCTGCTTTACACCAGACCTTACTGCCTAGACAGTTGCCATGTTTTACTGGCAGCAACATAAGGAAGTTTGCATTGGACTTGGCTCTAAATAAAGGTAATGCATGAGAAAATTTACCAACATTTCTATGAATGAAGTCACTTCAAGACACACTAGGTCTTTCCCATTCAACAATCAATTGTTTCTTACAAACTGCAAAATCAGAGTTGTATTTGACTAGGCTGAAATGAGGCACCTGGCTCTCAATGCCAGTCAGAATAGATGCAGAGCTGAGTACCCACTTCTGTGGCACTTTGCTGTAATAATAATCAAGATGATAGATTTTCAGCTATTTTAATACTCTCACTTTATGTCAATCATCACATTAATAATAATGCCTTTGTGAAGTTCTACAGCATTAATCATAGCCTATCAAATGCTTTTGCAGAGCTCTGATAGAAAGTATGACAACAAAATGAACTCTTAAAACTGACCCTTGTGAGCTCTTAACTGCTTCTGAAAGTTTCATCCAAAATAACTTACGTGCACTGGTGATCCAAATAAATACTGTGCTTCGTCCAGAGAAGAGAGTCTATAAAAGGAAGTAATTATTTGCTAATGAATATCTGATGGCCAGATACTAATTTCTTCGCTACAAATGTTGAAATACCAGTGAGCCTTATTTCAATAACTGTTAAACCCAAGTAAAAACTTGGACTGCTATAACATTTCCTTGAGGAACCTGACACAGCAAGTGTAGGCCAGTGAGAATTCTTCAGAACAAAGTCATTCCTGTCGATCTGTGTAAGGCCTTTGGCAGGAATAACAAAATAAATTTGCAAGTTTGACAGACCTAAAATAAACAAACTCTGGTCAGTCAGACAACTGGTTTGGTTTTGGTTGGTTGTGTGGGTTTGTTTTTGTTTTGGTGGGTGGGGTTTTTTGTTTGTTTGGTTTTGTTTGAGTTTGTTTTGTTTGTGGTTTTGTGGCATTGTTTTGTTGTTTGGTTTGGGTTGGTTTTTTTTCTCGTTTGGAAAGTGTACTAAATAGTTAATAAGTGGAATATAAAATTACTTTGACATTTTGCAGTTTCACAATCCAGTGATAGAAGAATCTTCAGAGACTTTACAAACACTAATTACCTTACAAAGAAATCTCTCAGTTAAGGCAAACAGCTCTCAGCCACACACACAAAAGTGCAGTGTGCATCTCTCCCACAAATAAACCAGCCATCAAAACTTTGCATCCACATAGTAAAGTTAAATGGGCTTGTTTATCATTGCATAATTACAGAGGGCATCTGTTGATAGGCTTTCAGTGCAAGATGTTCCCTGCAAACAATTCAGGGAAAATAAATGGTCAGTGAAAAATTATTATACATTGTAATAAAAGCAAGCACTAAAAAAGTTCAGTACCATTAATGATACAGAATCAGTATGAATAACACTGTTCAAATCATTTTGAGAAGGTGAAGCATAAAAAGAAAACGTAGAGGAAGGCAGTAAACCTGGTTAAGAGGTGTGGAAGATTCCCAGTGGAAAGAGAACTTAGAGCCTTCACTAAATGAAGACACGATTCAAGCTAAAAGTAAGAATACACTGAAAGCTAATCACGAACTTTAGCCTGGAGCCTCCAATTAGAAAAAAAATGAAGCAGGAGATTGCACAGGGGGGAAGGAAACCAGCGAAAGAGCAGCACTGTCTGGTGAAACCTTGACTTAATGGGAGGTAAAGAAATTCAAGACAGGATTATTCGTGTGAATAAAAGTCATCCAGATTTACATGAGACAGCAAAGCCAAACACTTTAGTGTAAGTCACTAATTCCCCCAGTTGCTCTCTTGTATGCAGCAGGACAATTCTAAATCACAAAACACATCACTTAAGGGAATAAAAAAGAAAAGCACTTGTTTCACTCTGGAGAACAGCGTTTGTTCTCCTATTCTGCAGGAATTCTGGCCCTTCCTATTTTGGGACATAGCTTCCAAGTCAGAGCTCTTCCCTAAAACAGCAATCACCACATTTTCTCCACATCCACACAGAAGCATTTCAACAGTTCTGTGATTCAGAAGAGAACACACTAAGAAAGTTTTGGGAAATCCTAATATAATATAGTATTTCTGCAAGGGAAGTAGTGTGTCAATAGAAACGCAGTAACTTTTAACTTATTTTCAGGAAAATTAATTTCTTTTTTTTCCTAAGAAAGAAGAATAATTTCCAAACACACAGGTTTAATTAAAAACAAACAAACAAACAAACCCTCCTACCGCCCAAACTTAGCAGGGGAATACCAAGCTTATTTTCTTCCAGGTCACTTTTTTTAAAGCTAAGCCTGATTAATAGAAAAAAAAAAAAATTAATACTGGAAGGCTGTCTGGTGTCTTATTTCTCTTCCCACTGTAGGTTATGTAACTGAAGACAGCATTAGCAAATCTGCTAGGAAATGCTGCAACTGTGGTCTAGATGTATTTTTTTTTTTTTACTTGGAAAAACAGTATAAGGAAGTGTGCCTGAAAAAGCTAAAGTATAAAGAAAAATATGGAATGCTTCAGAATTTGAATAACCAAATAATCCAAGAAAAATATTTTTATTATATCACATAAATTTACTCTAACCAGAAATAAGTCAGTAACTAGAAACATGCCAACGTGTTACAGTCAGAAGGCTACGTTGTTATTTTAAGGACAAAAGCCACCAAGATAAAGTAACAGAGGGAGCCTGAAAGGTGCCTGTAGTACTTGTTTTAACAAAGATTTGATGATGGGCAACAAGTCCTCACACCGCCCTCCTGTCCACCTTCAAGTCAGTTGCATAATTCTTTTTTTATAAGAAGTTCTGGTTTCTTAGTGGCATCAACCAGTCAGATGTTTGTGGAGACAAAGCTGGGGCCCCTGCACCTCAAACATCAGAGGGGTACCCAGTTCCAGTACAAATACACACTGACATGCTGATACCAGTGACAGTCCCACACTGCCCAGAGCACACCGAGAGCACCTGGGGACTGCCATCCCCACCTGAGGACAGCAGACACTTTGACAGGGAGCAGTACATCACAGGCAGTACATCTAAGGGTTCTGAAGAACCAAGCCTTCCCTATAATTACAGCACAGCAGTAAACAAGTTCCCCAATGTTCACATAAATATGATACAACAGGACTAAAGCAAAAATGCTGAAAATTTTTAATCTTAGGAAATATCTGAATGTGCTAGAGCCTTGAATTTCCAGAATTTTATACTTTGAAATGTGGAGTTTAAGGGGTCAATCCATGCAATTCAGTGAGGAAATACATTAGATTTTTATTTGTTTTTTTTAATGCAGATAATGTCTTTTTGTTTCTTTTTTTACCCCTGAAACTAAGGGTTATCTCCTCCTATTCTTAAACTCGTAGGCAGGAGCAAGGCTGGAATGAATCATACCAATTTCACTCTGCTGCTCGGGAAAGCTCAGAGCAGCAGCTATCATAGGAACTGGGGGTGTTGCCGCCAAAGCAAAGATGGGAATTTAAAGCAAAATGAGTCTCCTATTCAAAGGGCTCCATTTATGAGGGATAAAAGAAAATTTCTGCTGGTTAGAAGACCACAAGTATATTAGATATTCACCAGATAGAAGCTGCCATAGAGATACAGCTCCCTTGACATCCCAAATGCAGCCCTTTAACTGGACTTACGTAATTCTTCTGTTAAATCAAGTGCGATTTTGGGAAATTGAAGTAAACTTGATTTTAAGGCTTTGTTCCAGGTCATCTTGTTGACCTTCTCCTTCCTCCCTTGTCTTTTCCCAGTCATTGGCTAGAAAATTTTGAAGCCTTGAGATCCTACCTTCAGGTTTTCCTTAAATCCACTGGAAATAAGAGCTTCAGTGACAATATCACTTCATGTTATCCTTGCTACAAATGTACAACCTACAGAACTTTAACATCCTCCTATAAGCTACATTCAATTAATACACAATCATTTTTCTCACATGAAGTTTGAAAATAAACTTTAAAACTTGTTTTAAGTCTAATAGATGCATGTAATTTAAAACACAGAGAACCAGCACATCAATTGGCCATAATTTCCATTTGTGATGGCATCCAGATGGCAATCCAAGGCCTACCTTTTGTAAACAGGATGCATATTGATACGACTCTCAAGTACAGTTAATTATTTAGAACTAAGTGAGAATGCCTCCGAAAGAATTAACAAAAAAACCTGCAAGGATTGCTACTATCACAAAATTTAACCTGCTTATTCCATCTTCACAGTTCCCTTTTCCGCAGCAGCAATTTAACACTTTCAGCAATAGTCACTTGTAGACCGAAGAAAATCCAGTGTAAATTGACAGCATTTAGTTGGAGACTGTTGCCCTTTGCATTCAGACTGACATAAACCAAGGCATAATAATTATTTCTAACAGCTGATAATTGATTTGTAATTCAGCCACCTTCATCTCACACTGTCTCTAGGCCAGTATTATTTCCTAACCATTACCCTACAGCTCCTGCTCTCCCCGAAATCTGATAAGAACTATGGGAAACAGCAACACTGTGGTAGCAGTAGAGCCATTTAAGATAGTAAAGCTGTAGATTTATTATCAATGGTTTGAGACTTTAGAACTGCACTGCAATAATCACCAGGTGCTGTCCAAGATATGGGTGAACCCATTCAGGTGTTCAATACACTGTACTACAACAGAGGACTAAGAGGTGACACAACCGGGTTTTCCAAGAGGGCATTTGGTTTCATGACAGACTCCCACTCAAGTTGCCTTCTGCAGCACGTGCCTCTGGTAAAATTAAACTACAGACTTTAGCCTCCGCCCCTTGACAGCCTGAATTCATCCAGGGAATAGACAGAAACAGCACACGCAGAATTCATTCCAGACAGACAACAGAACCAGTGATGCCGCTGGGGTTCGCTGCGCAATTCAAAGTGCTAAGCGGAACACGGCGAAGGCACAAACACGGCTGAAGAGCACAGCGTGGATCCACTGACATAAAACTCAAGGGAGAAATAAAATACTGCTCTCTTCTGCCCCACCCCCTGCTTTGTTTTGTTGGGTTTTGTTTGGTTTTGTGTTTGTTTTTTTGTTTTGTTTTTAAAGAGTAGCAGAGCAAACTTTTATACTGTGTAATATCTTCCTCCAAAAAGAGACTTGTGAGCTGCCACATAATCCATGATAGAAACTGTCTGGATTATTTTAGCCTTGTTTCATTACACTTTGGAGTCTACTTAGCACCTTAAATCACTATATAGTCTGCTAAAACCACAGGATATTTCTATGTAGGATCATCCCTTTTAAAAAACCAACCCAAAAAATCCCCACAAACCCAAAAATCCAACAAACAAAACAAACAAAACAAAACAAAAAAAACCCAAACCAAACAAATCCAACACCTTTTATTTAGTGAGAGAAAAGTTACTTTTGAAATGAAAGTTAGAAGCCAGAGACTCCAGAAGTGTTCTTCTTGAAGGAAACACTCATCTTTGATATTACCGCTTTCTACCACTACATATTACCACTGTAAAGGAAGAAATCCCCCAATAAGATAAAAAAAATGCCCACACTACTCCTCTAATGGAGATGTGAATTTGACTGTAAAGTGAAAGCCAGGCTCTTCTCTTTTTCCCTCAAAAAGGGAATTAATGAAAAATCTTGTGCTAGTAATCGATTTGATTTGAACAAATTTTCCTACAAGCTTAGCAGGCAGGACAGAAGCTTATTAACTACAACTTGGGAGAAGCAGATGATAAAACACTTAAATAAATGAAATTTCAGAAAATTTAAGAGCAACACAAAATGTATTAGATCATTTTTCTTCTGTTTGTTGACCAGCAGCTGCTACCTCTTCACCCTGTAGTAATCATGTCAGAGATAACAGGGGTTAGCTCTGATAAAAGTCTTTGATGCTACCTAAGTTGGTTGGGTTTTGGTTTTTTGGAAAGGGGTGTATTCTCTGCGCCCCCCCCCCCCCCCCCCCCCACCTCTCTTCTCTCTTCTCACCATCCCACCTCCTGTACCAACCCTCACCC
>JANIJG010011507.1:113217-127246 GCA_024611175.1 Megaceryle torquata | reverse complement strand
GGTGGCCATTCCAAAAGCCCACTGCACTGAAGCCACACCGGGGTTGCGCAGTGCAGTGCCTCCACCTAGTGATGCCTCAGACTGAAGCTTTCTCCTTTCCTTTTTTTAAAAAACCCCCATTCTGTTTATTTTAGTCCATAAGAAGTTCAGTTGCTAACAATGCCAAGCCACAATGCTAAAAAAAAAAACAAACCACACCGAGAGGGAGTAAAAAAAAAGATGATAGTTTGATAACTGCTGTTGTGAATTATACTGTCATTATTACTGTTAGAACTTTCCCCATCCTTTGTAGGAACTAGCAGGGGATTTAGTGGAAAATGAGATTTTTTGGCCTTTGAGTCTGCACATCTGTTATCTCAGTGCCACAATTAATTGGCAAAGAGGGAGGAGTTGTCCTCTGCAGAGCTGTGTTTCTTTATCAGCCTCCAGCATATGTCAATTAGATCTGACTGCTTGATGTTGAGAAACACTTCCCATTGATTACTCCAGGAAAAAGACTATGAATGGAGACCCCTTATTTGGGATCTACATTCCAGCAGATCAGCCGTGCATGATGGCTGGAGGACCATTACCATTTGGTTTCAGTTAGAGAATACGTCACGACATGTTTATTATACTTTGTGATGCATATTTCAGTTGTTTCTGTTGCATTAGAAAACAAGTATTTCCTTTTCTTTTCAAATATCCAGCTATGGAAGATAGACAAAGGACCAAAATTGTCTTAATCTGGAGTTGAAAAGTCTGCTGGTAAAAATATAATTCAGATACATTTTACTAAATGAACATACATATGTTTTGTGATAATCCTTTGCTCTAATTTCTAATGGTATTTCTGATTCTGCAGGGAAGACATCTAGATGGCTCCTCTATAACTTGGGATTTGGTGTAAAACTGAAACAAAGCAGAAAAGTGACATTTAAATCCCTCGTCACCCATATGTATCTATGGCTTAAAGGTTTTCATGCATCGCAGCTTCCACAGAGTCCATCACAGAGAATATGTGGTATAGAAATTAAAAGCCTGTTGGCAAGCCCATCCTTTTAAGTTGTAAGAATTTGCAAAACTAGAATGTTTGACCCATACACAAAAGCCTCTTCTTTTTTGTTGGTCTTGTTCATAATTCTAACCAGGAATAGTATTTAAAATCCAGCTTCTCATCTTTTCTGTATTTCATAGGAGAAATAGTCTGGTTTTACCCATGTCATACTGTATGGCACAAGCTTATGGTAAGAACATAAAAATGCTGGATCTCATATGTCTTCAAGTCAACTGGGGGTGGGGAGATTCCAGTCACGGCTTTTAGATTTGGCACTCCAGGACTTGTTTTTTTCAATTCTGTTTTTTCCATGTCATACTGCTGCCCTTCAGCTGCCTTACATTATATCTGACACCTTCAAAATCTTTCTCATCATTTACACCTTTTTTTTTCTGGCGGCCTTATGTCCCTTATGGGTGTACCATGTCTTAAAAATCATGTAAAAGCTGTTGAAGTTCAGTGGATCTCTGCAAATAGTGAAGCTTATCTTTCTGAAGTCATGATGATCACAGGTATTACAGGCTTGGACAAGTCACCCTCACCCAGTTTCCTACAACTTCTTTTCATGTGGATGATGGCTGTCTGCTCTTAGCAAATGGGATTCTCCCCTCTTAGAAAAGGTTTCTGTCAGTGTGCATTCATTTATGCTGAGAGGTTTAACAGACCCACTACTTTCCATTCTTGGTGGACCCTGATGTGAAGAAGAATGCTGCTTCATGGAGGTGATCCTCAAAATAGTGTTAGAGGGATTGTCAGAGTAGGTGTTCCCAAGCTGAAGCCATGATGATTCTACGAGGGTGCAAATGCCATTAGGAATGGCAGTGTTACAAAGGCAGAGCCTGTAGCACTGGACTAGGGAAACCTCTATGGAGGAATCACTAGAGGAGGCCCTGTTACATGCACTAGAGAATGGAAGTTATTTTCTCCATGTCTAGTCATATATTCTTTTCTTACCTCTTCCCTGCTCTGTTCCTTACAGTTTTTTTATGCTATCTTCCTCTTATAGCATCAAAACCTTGGTCTAATATTATGAATATCTCAATTCCAGAGTTTTTTATTTTGTGGGGACAGAAATAAAACTTTTTACTAGAAAAAGGAATTTGTTACTTGTTTTGTTTGCTTGTTTGTTGCTATTTTGGTTTGTTTTTGTTTTGGCTTTAGTAACTGTATTTATTCTAGGTAGATTTAAAGTCAGACAAAATACCCCATACTCTTGTTATTTAGAATAACCACCAAAGATACAGCTTCTGAACCTACAAGGCAGGAACAATTAGGAGTTTATTGATCAGGGTTTTGCGCAAAAGCAGCTTTGTTCTCCTTGTATAGGAGCCTCCTCATGAGTAATAAATCAAGAAGTGAAAACTACTTTTCCATATTTGTTATACCTGTACTATCGTTACTAATAATAAACAGGCTTGGGGCCGTCTCTGTCCCTGTAAATCTCTCATACATATACGTATACATTTATCCATTATTGTATCAGCTTGTGCAAACTGGCCAGGCAGAGAAATATTTGTAGTGTACTGCAGAACCCTGACTCTTAAAAAACAAGTGCCTCCTCACCGTGCTGCCCGTGTGCTTGAAGCTTTAGGTATGCCTGGCAGGTGGTTAGGACTGTTTTGTATTCACACGCACACCATGTTCTGGAGACACTCTGTCCTTCTCACCCATCTAATGGGTAGGAGGTTTGGGGAAATGATTATAAAGTATTTAGCATGGTCTTCAGTCTTGTTTAGTCCTGAGTTATTTTGTGTTTCATCATAAGCACAAATTGCTGCACAGTCAAAGACTGCTTTACAGGGTAATATATCAAACTCATAAAATTCAAACAGTTTGATTCTGCTTCTTGCCTTTTCAGTAATCTACAACAAATATGAAACTTTATGACAGTTTAAGTATAATTATCATCTTAAAACAATACGTAATTTATGGAGGACTGACTGTAATACCCAAGATGCAGAAAAGGAATTTATCTTAATTTTCTGTGAGCTGAGATAAATGTTTATAAAAACCCGGGCTGGGTACAACTCACTAAGTCAATTTTCCCTTGCATATCAGGCTGAGGGATAGAGATACTTAATTCTTCAGGTGCAGCACAATCCTTGGTACACAATTTTCCAAGGGAAAAAAATATGTTACCCCTGAGCTTCAGTCTTACTGTTTAAATTTAATTAATCTCAATTAGCAATTTTCATTAATTTCTCTCCTTCTTGTCATTCTGTGTTGAAAATAGGATGATGTACTGTAGAGTGAGATTAAAATTCATGGGGGTATCAAGGCTCCTGCTGAGAGGAGAGGGATTGAAGACTTCCAGACTTTGCAGGATTTGGTTTATTTAGGTTTGGTTTGGTTTTTTTTTTTTTTTACTGAATACACCTGTGCCATAACAAATGTATAATAATTTGAGGGGAAGGGTCTGTCATGAGCATGGAGGAGAATGCTTTCAGGCCAGTCTCAGCATAACTGCTACATTTTTAAAGATGCCAATGAGACAAGACCTTTGAAACTGCTTTGGATTTTTATTCTGTGTATAGTCTACAGAATTTGACAGGCAGATCCAAGCACATATGTTAGGCTTATTTATATTATAAATAGGCACATGTCAAAGGCATACGCACATGTCCTTAATGATGCCTTGCTTTATCTTATATATCAGCAGAAATTTTCAGGTGAGTGGGAAAGTGTCCCTCAGTAAAATGTGGGAAAACTTGACCCAGGAAAAGGGGTAATTGTAGTTAGGTGCAGAAAGACTGATGCCTGATTTTAACATCTACTTTTGCTGCAAATGGAGCAGCTACCAATCCGAAAGAAAGCAAAGCTTAAGTTCTCATTCACATGTACTAGCCTGGAGAAAAGTAGTGTAAAGTGTGAGCAAGATCTTTATACATGCATGCAAAAATGGAGCTAGAGGAATACCCTAGGGAGAATATTATCCTGTCAATTTGATTTGAAATTCACACCCTGGATTCAGAGGAAGTATTGGTATTTAGTATAGAAAAGGGGTTTTGTTAATCCAGTTCAAGAGGTGAAGAGGGCAGTAAGCCATACTTGGTTTATAGCTTTCTGCTCAAACCCAGGGTGACTCCTGTGTAAGATTTTTCACACAACTATGGATATATCTATGTATGTATATTATATAATGTGTAGCATCTGTGTATGTATCATATACAGTGTATATATACATATAGCATATACTGTATGTGGCATGCATGTATTTATTCCATATATACACACATATACTGCCTTTTTTGTTGAGAAGGGAAAGGTCATAAAGCAAACTGCAAACATCTGAAGGGAGGGGAGAAGTTTCAATGTGTTCTGATTCCAGCTGAATAACTTTTCCAATCTCTAACATTGACTCTTAAAGTTGTTGTCCTTGCCAATTACAACACACAGGATATTATTTCCTGCTTTTGCTGTATCAGTGTTCAAATCTTTTGAAGCATTATTTTTTGTAACCTTTGACTGAAAACACTTTTCCTTTAGATGCAGCCCAATGTGCGCTCCATTTTCTATGTAGATGGTAGCATTTTATTGCTTGGCATAAGTACTGACTTTGAAACTTTTTTCAATTGGGCATAGGTTTTGACATTTCCAAATTGCTTTACTTGTTGCTGTCATACCTTTGGACAATTAAATGAATCAGTCCCTTTGCATAAGCTAGTTCTTTGACGTGGGCTCCTTATAGCGTGCTGGAGGCAGACCACTTCTCCTGGTCTTATACTTTCTGTATCAGAAACATCAGCCCTAGCTGCTGGGGGCAAAACTTGTAGCTCTCCCCATCTACCTGACTTCCCACCTGTGCATTAGCTGGCTGTGCTTATGCCAGACAAAATTTTAACTTGGGGGTTTTGCTCAGGAAGCCAGGAGCAGGTGGCTGACCTGCTGCTCACCAAGCCCCTGCAGCTGTCCCAGTTCTTCTACTACTGTCTGCATTGTGCAGATGGGGAAAAATTGCCGTGTTGGTGAGCACCACTGGCTCCCCATGTTCCCAGTTGCCCAGGGCTGAGGAGGATGCTGGGTTGGTGGTACGCTGTGCTCAAAAGTCCCTCAATTTGAAAAAGAACAACACTCCCCCCTCCAAAAAAAAAACCAACAACAAAAAACCCCCAAAACTCCATACAGACAATAAAGCAGGCTCTTCCACCAAGCAGTACCAAGGTGGTTGGCTTCCCCACCCTGTGCCCAAAGTTGCATCCCCCACTGCTTCACCTCTGCCTCCCCCCCCCGACCCTCTGCCTGTGCACCTCTCCTTTCTCCCACTTCTCCCACTAAAATCATGTATGCTGCAGGCATGGCACGGACGAGTACACAGGCAGTCTCCCCTCCACCTCATCTGAGACACCCACATAGAGTTGTCCCTGTGTAGAGCTGTCCAGTAGAGAGTTGGCTGTGGAGAGTTGTCCCATTCTGTCTGCAACCCCGCCACGTCTGTGTTAGCCCAGGGCACAGGCTGACTCATGGGCAGGCTAAGCTTGTAACTCACAACCGAATGCAGTGTGTGCTCAGCTCCTGCACTATGTTTTGTGGTTTGTGTCCTGACAAGTCAGTGCATGGATAACCCATGCTTATGTTCTTGTAGCCATTGACTTTGCTGGGTATGTCTCTAGCTATAGAGAAAAAAGAGATAGCCCCTGTTTGGGGAAGACAGGAGTATGTAATGTGCTTCTCTTTCTAAAACCAAACTATTAATGATAGCTGTGTGTAATACACCTTTAATTTTCTCATGCACAGGGATTCTAGAAAACCCACAGTGAAGAAAGGTCAGGATAAAACATGAGTTGTATGTGATGGAAGTGACACCATGAGATGATTGTTTAGGGCATGGGAGTGTGTTCACTGCATAAACCAAATTGTTGCTAAAAGCCCTTTAGCTACTGCACTGAAAGAATTCCTGCAACTAAGAGGATTATAGTGTTCCTTAAGTCCACAATAGAATTTCACTGGTATTAGCAGCAATAGCAGTTATGCTTCAAGGGCGGTGTACAAAGCCATAAGTTTTGTATTTAAAGCACAGTTTCATTTCACCTTGAGGCATTAAGATTACTACTCCCATTTAAATAAAAAAATCCCAATAAATCCAGACTTCAGCTGATAAAATATCCTTCCTATGGACTTCAAGTCCAAAACTTAATAGGGACATTAAAATAATTAACTATAAAGCCCCTTGTGTGATTCTAGGGCTTCCTTCTTCTGTGTCTGTTGCTATTAACTCATTAAGTGGCCCCAGCTGAGCAAAGTGCTCATGTTCTGGCTTGTATCTCAGTTCAGTCAGTGACCATCTAAGTGTAAATGCTTTGTAGGCCATTGGATTCTGAGATGACCCAAAGCAGATGTTTCTGTTTAGTTCCTGTTTCCACAGAGACTATACATGTCTTCAGTGTTCATTTTATACTTTGAACTTAACCTCTTAAATGCTGATAAAGAAGGTATTTGGTTTTAAGCCAGTGCCCCCTCTGTTCCCATGACTGTCTATCTAAATCAACCAAGAAAGTATTTAATCTGTCTTAGTATTAATCCATAAAGTATCAGTTCTGGGGGAGCCTACATTGAAAAGTAGATTACTTGGAGCTTCCCTTTTCTACAGTTTTTTAGAGCTTTTCATGCTCTGGAGTGTTTTGTTTTTTTTTCTTTTTACTTTTTTGCACGTTTTTGCTTGAAGACAGAATCCATATTGATGGGAGAGGAGAAAGCTCATTGTAACTGACATTTGAGTCACTGCTTATATTGAGACACTCCTGAATTTGGTAGAGGGTTATTTGTACCAATAAATGAAGAACATTTCTAATTTTCTTTTGTTAGAAAAATATCAGAGAAGGCTGTCTTACTTGACTGTGTCATGAAGGAAGAAGAACAATCTTTTTTCCATCTTTTTCCTCTACTGCAGTTTTTGCATTAAAAGGTCTAGCTCCCTCTTGTCCATTTCAAGAAGCTGTAGTAGTCAAGTTCAAAGATTGGCAGACTTCCCTCTGATGATTATGAATATTTCATTTGTTTCTAGTTTTGGTAGCACTTTTGAATATTTGATCATGTCAAAACATGCACTAAGAAGTGATGCTCAAAGAGGTCTGCAACAAACACTGCTGCTCATAGATAGCGTTCTCTTTACAGTGCAGTTCTGAAGTAGTGAAAAAAACATGGTTATTTTGGTGTAAAGTGTACATAGTGAGTTCCAGGCATTGGCCATGATGAAAAAAGCACTTTTTTTCCATTTTGCTTGTTTAAAGTGGGCTACGTAAAGGACAGTTACAGCATTCACTATTTAGATACACAGAGTATAATACTTGACCTTATTTTCCACTTTAATAAGTAGCTGGAGAAAGAGAAACAGACTTGAAGACAGAATGCATAAACAGCCCCCCTGATTTTTAAGATGCTACAATGTAAATGTCCCCTACTTGAAGTGGCTCTGGACTCAGGATTCTTACTGTGTAGGGTCTTCAGTTAGTGATTAGATGGATGGGATGCCATATGTTCTTCATTACCTTTCAGGACGTTCACAACTGAACATGACTTGGAGCTGTTAAAATATGAAGGAAATGCTTTATGGGAGAAAGCACGTGAAGTAAGGAGGAGAGACTAGGGAAAATGCAAAAAAGAGACAGCACAAGGGAATTCAATGAAAACAATCGGGTTAGATCTGCATCACTGAAGCTTCCTCTTCTTAATAGCTGACTTAGGCCAACTCCCTTGCCTTAGATATATGTGTGAAAAAACACCAACTTGATGATGAAAATATGCACAGTTGTACATTTTAGTGCCTTTCAGGGCGACCTGGGTATGTGCTTCTGGCACAGTGGGCCTCGCAGTTGCCTTCATGGTTCATCAACACAGCCTCTGTGTAGAACCATCTCTCAGGTTTTCCTTAGTGCCTTCTGAGCAGATGAAGTGCCACCAGCACTCCCTTGGTCACAGAACTCAGGGACAGCTAAACCCAGAGGGATCTGCAGTAGGTCAAACTTTTGTCTCTGGAGCACAGAAAGGGGCAAGCTGTTCCCTTGCACAGGGGTCAAGCTGTCCCCTGCAAGCTAGCTCTGCCTTGACATGTCTCTACTTGCCCCTCAGGCACTGCCCAGGGCTTTTCTCCTATATAGAACCACGTGGTGGCTAACAAGAATGTTAAAAGCAGTAAGTCCCTTACCAGCAGCAGGAAGCTCCTGTCCTCTTTTGTCTGCACTGGAAAGCTCCAGTGTTTAGAATGAAAAAAAGCCCACGGGCTCAGCTGTGGTTGCCACCTGGCTACTCCCTCCAGCAACTGAACTAACAGCAACAGTCTAACTGAACCAGCTGATCTGGCCAGCGTGAGGTCTGGACCAACCCATGCATGGCTGATTTGGTTAACCAGAGCCTGTTACTCTAAAACCATTTCATATGGCCCATAACCATATTATTTCCCATACGACTGTACAACGTTCATGTGTTTGGAAGGTGCAAGGAAAAGGAGGGCCACAAGCTGTGTCCCTCAGGGCTCAGTTTTGGGACCAGTCTTGTTTAATATCTTTATCGATGACCTGGATGAGGGGATCGAATGCGCCCTCAGTAAATTTGCAGATGACACAAAATTAAGTGGGAGTGTCAATGTGCTTGAGGGTAGGAAGGCTCTGCAGAGGGACTTGGACAGGCTGGAGCGATGGGCTGAAGTCAATGGGATGAGCTTTAACAAGGCCAAGTGTCGGATCATGCACTTTGGTCACAACAACCCCAGGCAACGCTACAGGCTTGGGGAGCAGTGGCTGGAGAGCTGCCTGGCAGAAAGGGACCTGGGGGTGCTGGTGGACACTCGGCTGAACATGAGCCAGCAGTGTGCCCAGGTGGCCAAGAAGGCCAAGTGCAGGAGATTACAGAATGGACTCAACACAGACCAATAGGATCAAAGTTGAAGACCTTTATTATTAAGTACATTTATATTAAGTACACACACAGCTTCTATCTTTTCTGTAGCAGTACATGAGCTACCTTACATTGCTATTGGCTATGTGCTCTGTCCATACACTTAATTATCACTAATAATTGGTTAAAGCTACACAGACACATCTTACTTATAAGGCAGTTGTTGACATTCTTACAGTCTCTTATCCTGTTGTTGACTTTCTCGCAGTTTCTATCTTGTTCTATCAGGCTTCATCTTACTGTTATTGCAAGCTGGATCTGCCTTGACATGTCTCTGCTTGCCTCTTAGGCCAGATTATACTAGGGCAATCCCAGACATGTCAAGGCAATACTGAGTCTGGATGGGCCACATGTCCATTCTTCTCAAGATGCATTACTACAACCAAGGGCATCCTGGCCTGTATCAGAAATAGTGTGACCAGCAGGAAGAGGGAGGTGGTTGTGCCCTTGTACTTGGCACTCGTGAAGCTGTACCTTGAGTACTGTGTCCAGTTTTGGGCACCACAGTCCAAGAAGGATATTTTGGTGCTGGAGCAGGTCCTGAGAAGGGCAACAAAGCTGGTGAGGGGTCTGGAAAGCCTGCCTTATGAGGAGAGGCTGAGGGAACTGAGGTAGTTTAGTCTAGAGGAGGCTGAGAGGAGACCTTATTGCTCTCTACAACTACCTAAAAGGAGGTTGTATCAAGGCTGGTGTTGGTCTCTTCTCCCAAATTACTAATGATAAAACGAGAGGAAATGGCCTCAAGTTGCATCAGGGGAGGTTTAGATTGGACAGTAGGAAGAAATTCTTCACTGAGAGAGTGGTTAGGCACTGGAACAGGCTGCCCAGAGAGGTGATGGAGTCACTGTCCCTGGAGGTGTTTAAAAACCAAGTAGAAGTAGCACTTGAGGCTATGGTCTAGTGGATAGAGAGGTGTTAGGATGAAGGTTTGACTTGATGATCCTAGAGGACCTTTCCAACCCTAATGATTCTATGATTCTATGATTCTCTTTCTAAGAAAAGGCCAGATCTGTTCTTATTAGAGGAAGAGAGTATTCCTCTAAGTCATGGCTTTTCCACAGGTATTGTTGTGACAGGCCCACACATTTCCCTGCACCCAGTCTGAAGTTATTCTCTGAGGCTTCTGGCAGAGTAGCTGTCATGGCAGATATTTGGGGGTCCTTTTCTTGAACCTCCAACCTAACAAGCTCCTCAGTTACATCAAAAGCTGTTTGCATCCCTTTCTGCTAACCTTGATATCCTGTTGTAAACTCCCCTTTTCATTGCTTTATGACCCCTCCAGACTTTGACCAGTATTTCCCATGATCTGCCCAGAGCTCCCCAGTTTCTTCTTTTCCAATGCATGAAATAGCACTGCAGCCCATCACTTAGTGAGCAGAGGCATCTGCTATATCTTGTCAGCTGAGAGAGGAGAGGATGCAGCTTTTGAGGTCAACCAGGCAATGTGTCACTTGGGCCCCATTTGGGGACACTTCTACCACTGCCATCCTCCTCACTGAATACTGCTGTGGCTTCTCCCACTCTCTGTGGCCTGTAGCATCTAATGTACCTTCTCAGCATGCTGCCGTAGTCATCTAATTAATAGTGTCTTGCGTCTCAGGATTGAGTGGCAAATGGAGTATTGGATATGAAGGTGAGGTGTAGTTTGGCTGCAGGCTGAATCCAGAAGAGCGCTAATTGTGCCAGTCTTAGGCTCAGTGCCTGAGATTAGACAAGTTTGCCTGTCACTGCCTCCAGATGAGGTATGAGAAACCAAAACACTTCTGCTGCTTCCCAGGATGAAAGTAAGGGAGTCACACAGTTTTGTCATAAAAAAAAAAAAAAATTCCACTCTCAACACCCACCCCTTCAACCTTCTTTTTTTTTAATATAGAGCTTTCCCTACATTTAGACTACCAAATTTGGCAGATGATCTTTGTATCCAGAGAAAACACCTGACTTACAGCAGAGATATATGTTTTCCAGCCATCCTAGATAAATACCTTTTGATCTCAATGGGCCAGTATTTCTTGTGTTCTTTTAAAGATGTGAATTATATCTTCGATGTATTTTAAGTGTATATTGTATATAACCTATATGTTCACATTTAGATTGGGTTTACAAGTTTGGCTATTCTAGAACATTATTTGAATCTATTTTTTCTCATTATTGTCTGATGTTATTCTATCTGCTGGCTGTCCAGACACTATGCATTTCTGGGAGGCACTTCCATCTGACTACTGAAAATACAGTGAAATTGCATTAACTTGTCCAGCAGTTTTAAAGTAAGAAATAGAATAATTTTAATGTTAAATTGCCTACTGCTTTTTTTCACTTGCAAAACTGTAATCTTTCTGTAGGTTACATCAACTTGAGCTACAATTTGCTGGAGGCCTTCCAGCACCTATAAACAGAGAATTTGTAAAGATAATACTTTCTAAAGATAGGCTGCAGAGCTGCAAGGGCAATGAAACCAAGAGTATGGGGATAAATATAGTACATTTTCAAAAACAAAGCTGTGGGGGCACTTCCTACAGAGTAGTCTAACACTTCTTGAAATCCTCTGGAATTTCTTGCATTGCTAACACATCCCAGAATGTACCAGGGTGATAGCACAACCACCCTGAGACTCTGCTGCTACTCACCACTATCAAAACAGCCGTGTTTGGGCTGAAGTGGCTTTGAGAGAAAGAAGGAGCATGGCAAACAAGATCACAAAGTCTCAGGGAAGGTTCTCAGCCAAGCTGTGAAACCTCCCTGAAATCAGAAGGAAAAAGTACTAGTGCTGTGCCCAAGAACAGGACTTTGTTTCCAAAGTCTGCTTTGAGCTGACATTGAAATAAAGAGATCCATCTGAAAAGTAAAAATGCTGAAGCAGAGTAGTAACATTTTCTCCTTCCCCTTACCTTTTACAATTCTTATGGAAACTTCTCAACAGCAGTATCTGTCTTGCCTCTTTATTCTCTGAGCACTTTGCCTGAGTTCTTTGACTTCCGTGAGATCATCTAACCATGCTGTGATCACTGGCCCAGGCTATTACACTGGTCACAAGTACATTTTGGCCTTGTCTTTATACATGCAACGCATCCTAAATAGCAAAAAAATGGAAACCAGGGGAAGATATTGGTCCTAAAACACATGAGCTTAGTACAGATCCTTGGGTTCCTCCATAAGTCTCGAGAACACAATCATATGCACAATTACCTGTGCTGGCAATCTGGTATCCACAGATACACAATTAAAGCTGGTTTTATATTCTCAAAGTGCTCCAAGCAGTTATTGTGTATTCTGCAATATCGAAGGCTTATGAGACAGCCACCATGTTGTGGGTGTGCTGTGGCAAAAAGCGAAGGCTTGCTGTTGAGAAAAAGTTGATGAGCAAGAGAAAATCCAGGGTGCTTGCACATCACAGGTGTGTAGCAAGCTGTCTAAATCACACTTGCCTTGCAGTAGCTGCCTCTTTCAGCTACAAAGGAAATATTTCTGAATGCTCAACTTGTTTCTCAATATGGGGTTTACTTTTGATCCAGTTTATTCTCTCTTATAAGGAAAGATCAGTGGAGGATGATCTGTCTACAGGGGAAAGATCTGTTAGGACAATTTTGAGGCAAGGCAAGGTGTTCCGTAGCAGCAGGAGCTGAAATTGCTGTGCAGTAACTCAGCAACATGTCAGGAAACTGTAAACAGTTTCTTAAATATCCTTCCTTAGTCTCCAGTCACACCTGAGATTACTCTTTGAACACTAAGAATGTTTCAGTTGTTTCCCACTGCCTACTGTTCCACAGCTGCCCACTATTTAACAATAAAATGCAAGGGGTCAAAGTCAAATCAGTTTTAGTTGCTAGCTAGAAGACACTGTATGGGCTGGTTTTCTTTTCATAGTTACCTTCCTTATTTTGCAGAAATCAAGATGAAAACCACTCCTGAAAAAGAGCTCAGTCAGATTTGGGGTAAATACTTTTTCACTGTAATAAAACTAAAATAATAGCTAAAAGCCATCTGCTGTGCCACTGTGTATGACCAGTAAAAAGGACTGGTTTTATCTCACACCAAGGAACAAACTTCACTGAAAAAGAGTGAAACACATCCCTCTGTCTGTTCCTCTTCCTTGTAGAACAGAAACAATAGTAACACCCTTATCCAATGTGTCACTGGTGTTCATGGCACCTCAGCTACTCTGTAGTTGTTCTCTTTTTTTTTTTTTTGTGAATTTAACAACTCAGGAAAAGCTGTCTTATACCCAGCACTCAGCTATTCTGTGCTTTGTGCTTAGCTGAGAATTGTCACAGATGGCTGGTGCCTCCCAATACAGAAATTATCTGGCCTGCATTTTTCACAGTTCTCTCTTTTCAGGTGTGAGATGCCACAGTAGGCTATTTACTCCTGTGTCTTATAAATACATTTAGAACATATGGATTCATTTTTAGTTCTCTGTGCCTAAGTGAACTTTTTTGCATGGGGACATGCTCTGAGGATTGCAAAATGGCATTGGTTGGCTGCAGCTGTGGTGTTTGCTTCCAGCTATGGTAAATCAATGTGGAATGTCATGGAACAGTCAGCCTCTGAGTCAGCCTTAAAACTCATCCTGCAGAGCACACCTTCAAATTCACTCTCAAGCAGGCCCTGAGACGCTTCCATGATCCAGAAACCCCAGAGAAAAAGTTTTGTCTTTCCTGTTGTCTTCTGCACTGACTTGAGGTGGTGAAACACTGAGGAAAATAGTGAATGTCTTTCCAGACACAGAGACTCCCTCAGGAGGGCATGCTGCTCTCTTCTGTCTTCCTTTGCTCTCCACCAGGAGGAGAGATTTGCACTCTTTAAGTTGGACTGTTACTGGGCTGGTGACATCGTGCTAGGTAGATGTTGGGCTTTGCTGACAAAGATGTAAAACACTAATTTGCCTGAGACTGAGTGATGACTGAGGGATAGCTGGAGGAGACTGCGGGGGACCATAATGGACAATTGCACACAGACCAATGTGATCAAGCGAGTGCCATTTATTATGGGTTACACAGTTGCTTATCTATCTCGTTATCCCTAACATGCACTACTATCCCCTACATGATTGGTCACTACTTAAAAGCCATGCACCCTTGATTATACATGATTGGTGATTTCTGGCTG
>JANIJG010011507.1:98390-110773 GCA_024611175.1 Megaceryle torquata | reverse complement strand
TACTTGCAACAAGTCCTGTTCACTTATGAAGGCTGGATTGCTCACATGTCCATTGCTAGACAAAAGCTCCTCTACAGGAGACCATAAAGGAGACTCTTTTCTCTGTTCTCTCACTCTGGATGGCTCTTTTGCCCCTTGGCAATACAGCCAAGAATCCCTTTGTGAAGGGCAGGCAGCTGAAAATGCAGCATACAGGCAAGTACCATACCAGCTGAGCTGGCATTGCCCCCCAGTTGCCAGAGCAAGCTGGGCAGGGTCAGCATGCTTAGGCTTTCAGTGCATCAGTCCTTCATACAGTTACATAGTTAATGTAGCTATGCAGATTTTCTGTTTCATCTTCTCTTACCTCTCTCAGTGTCATTTACTCCCATCACATCTCCCCGTCAAATTCATGTTGGCTCTCTTGCTACTTTCACCCATGCAGTCATCCCAAACAGATTTTTATTGATAGTTTCATCTACCTTCCTTTCACCATGGCGGTGCTGATGGAAACCTGCTCTTTCATGTTACATTCAAGCAGGTATTAAGCATTCACCCAAGAGACATGGAGATTCCCTATAGCTTGCTGTTGAGGACATGGTCACTGGAGGCAGCTTGCCTTCATGTATTCCATAGAATGGCACAAGAACCCTGACATGGAAGAGCTTCCTGGCTGGTGTAACTGTACGTGAAGACATGCTGCACTGAGAACCAAAGATCATTATCTGGATAACATAATGGTGTGGCAGTTTTTGATGTTAAACTTATCTTACATATCAGAAGTTCATTTTTTATTGATAGAGAATTCAAGATATGACTAATGAGTGCTTGAAAGACTATGGTTATAGTTGAGCCAATGGTGAGATTGAGTGAATCTGCACTTGTTAGTTCACGTAATTTCAAGTTAGCGCTCAGAGAAAATAGAAATTTGCTGCAGTGTAGCTGACAACTAAATTAAATCAAGTTAAACTGTATCACTCAAAGATCTACAGAACCAATTGACTGGAAGCCACTGATTAGATTATGTCACAAACTTTGTTGATGTAAAATAGCCTTGTTCCTCTGCAGCTCACAGGCTTCCGACTGGTTTCTTCCATTCATTTAGTCACTCAGGTAGCCAGCAAAGGCTTCCTAGGCTACTGAAACAGGCTAGCACGTATAATACTGTTTTCATATTACAGTTTGAAAAAAAGTCCACCCAAAGCTTGTAATCAGCAATGTTTTGCTTCTGGTGTCAGAAAGTGCCTCTGAGCAAAAGTAAGGAGAGAGATTGTGAGGGAAACAATGTATAAGATAGGACTCTAAGTCCCTGATTAACGATTTGATTTCTACTCTTTGTCTTCTTGTATTAAAATCATTTCACTTTTAAAAATAGAAGCTGACTCTGTCATTTTCCCCAAAGGATCTGGAGAAGTGATAAGCACTTATTCGAAAATAATTAATACTGAGACCTTTACAAATCATGGGGGTGTGGCTGGTTAAGGGAGAAATTAAATAGAAATAATGAACTAAGCCAACTACAAAGACCTTTTTTATTTTTTTTTTTTCTGGTGGATAATGTGAGTCAAATAATAATGATAATAATAATGTTCTTAAAGAGTGTTTCTCAATGAGACCTGGACCCAGCGTGTGCAACTGCTTCTTATGAGTGAGCACCTTCTCAGGAACACAGCTCTGTGACTGCAGTGGGACTGCTCACACATTGAATTGTCTTCAGATTTATCTTTGTTGTTCGTACACACAAGGTAAAAAAGCCACCTGGGCCCAAGCTGAGAGTCTCTATGGAGAGGCTGTGAAGAATCAGGGGAACATTGTCAGAGTCTGATGTACAATATTAAACAGGAGTTAGACCAGCAGGGATGTGCAATTTCCCCAGCAGGTTAGACCTGTGAGCCAAGGGAAAGTCTTTGTTTGCTACATTAGGATGCCTGATAATGCACCTTCCTGAGACCAAACCTGCTGGAATGTGTGGATAAGCTAATGATTGATTGATTGATTTATCTATAATTTTTGAAGCTGCTCATTATTCCCATTTGGAAAACTACAATATTTTAGCTGCATGAAGACACAAAACTACAGATCTGGAAAGAGAGTATACAGTGCTAGGGACAATTGTCCCAAACCTTATTTTATGCCTAAATTGGAACACACCTATTAAGACCTGAAAAGAGACCCTGTTTGTAGTTCATGACCTGCTAGAGGTTCGTGGGTTTACCATAAAATTGTCATAACTGGTTATAGTTTTTCATTAAAATTCATTTAGATGTTAATACACTGGTAGCTGGGCTGACTTTGAGTAAGTAATAGTCCAAATAGTAAGGTTCCTGAGGATTGGAGGAAAGCAAATATCACTCAAGTCTTCAAAAAGGACAAGAAGGGAGACCCTGGAAATTACAGACCAGTCAGTCTCACCTCCATCGCTGGAAAGGTGATAGAGGAACTCATTCTAGAGATCATTGCTAAGCATATGGAAGAAAAGAAGGTTATCAACAGTAGCCATCATGGATTTACTAAAGGGAAGTCATATCTCACTAATCTGATAGCCTTCTACAATCATGTGACTGAATGGGAATTCAGAGAGGGCAGTGGATGTTGTCTCCCTTGACTTCACCAAGGCTTTAACACCGTCTCCCATAACATTCTTGTGGGTAAGCTCAGGGAGTGTGAGTTAAAAGAGAGGATGATGAGATGGGTTGAGAACTGGCTGAACAATAGGCCTGTAATTATCTGTGTTCCCCAGGGGTCAGTACTGGGTCCAGTCTTACTCAGCATCTTCATCAATGACCTGGATGAAGGGATAGAGTGTATCCTCAGCAGGTTTGCTGATGATAGGAAACTGAGAGGAGTGGCTGATACACTGGAAGGCTGTGCTGCCATTCAGTGAGGTCTGGGCAGACTGGAGAGCTGGGCAAAGGGGAACATAATGAAGTTCAACAAGGGCAAGTGTAGAGTCCTGCACCTGGGGAGGAACACCACCACTCAGCAGTACAGGTTAAGGGTAGACCTGCTGGAAAGTACCCCCATGGAGAGGGACCTTGGAGTCCTGGCGGACTCCATGAGCCAGCAGTGGTACTCTGTGACCAAGAAGGTCAGTGGTAACCTGGGGTGCATAAAGAAGAGTGTGGCCATCAGGTCAAGGGAGGTTCTCCTCCCCCTCTGCTCTGCACTAGTGAGACCCCATTTGGAGTAGTGTATCCAGTTCTGGACTCTCCAGTTCAAGAGGGACAGGGAAATACTGGAGAGAGTCCAACAGAGAGCTATAAAGATTATGTAGGGACTGGAACATCTCGTGAGGAAAGGCTGAGAGCCCTGGGGCTGTTTAGCCTGGAAAAGAGAAGACTGAGAAGTGATCTGATTAATGTTTACAAATATCTGCAGGGTGGGCGTCAAGTAGAAGGGGCCAGGCTCTTTTCAGTGGTGCCCAGTAATAGGACAAGGAGCAGTGGGCACAAACTGAAACACAGGAAGTTCCATCTCAACATGAGGAAAAACTTCTTTCCTGTGATGGAGCCTGGAACAGGCTACCCAGAGAAGTTGTGTAGTCTCCTCCTCTAGAGACTTTCAAGACTTGCCTGGAAATGTTCCTGTGTGACCTGCCCTGGATGATCCTGCTCTGGCAGGGGTGTTGGACTCAATGATCTCCAGAGGTCCCTTTCAACTCCTAACATTGCATGATTCTATGAAAATAAAGAAATGTTGCTGCATAACCTTCTTAGTCATCTGGAAATGGTGAGATATTTTTGGGCAAATAGAACTGCATACCCAAGCTCTTAAGTTGAAAATGGGACAACTCAAAACCATCTCTTAATGCAGAATACACTATGCTAATCATAATACTATAGTACAGTTCACAAGTCTTTTGACTTTATTTCAGTCCCAACATGCTGTGTTATGACCTTCTAAAGGTGCAAAGAGAAGAAGGGTCTCAAGTGCACCTTTGCTGCTGTCATAAGGTATAACTGCATTTCACACTGAATTAAAAATATTTCTCAGACATTGGTATGTTCTTTGTTTTATCTAGCCTAAATCTCCCCTCTTTCAGTTTAAAACCATTACCACTTACCCTACTTCAACAGGCCCTGCTAAAAAGACTGTCCCTATCTTTCATACAGGACCCCTTTAAATACTGGAAGGCCTCTATAAGGTCTCCCCAGAGCCTTCTCTTCTCCAGGATGAACAACCCCAACTCTCTCAGCCTGTCCTCTTAGAAGAGGTGTTCTGTCCCTCCGATCATTTTTGTGGCCCTTCTCTGGCCCTGCTCCAACAGGTTCATGCCTTTCCTGTAACTGAGGATTCCAGAGATGGATGCAGTGCTCCAGATGGGGTTTCACCAGCACATAGGAGAGGGACAGAATCACTTCAACAAGTTAATTCATACTGCAATCAAGACAGCAATTGGAGCAATCAACCTGAGACATGTTCTCCAGACAGATCACAAGAGGCAAGCTAATAATGCAGATAAACAGATCAAAATGCCTGTATGAAGTTCGACCTGTCAAACTATGCCCCTCAGACCTGCTCGAGTGAGCTGACTTCTATGAATAAAAAGATGAAAGATACCTTCTTCAAAGACATGTTGTTCAGAAAAGGGCAGCCCAGTTTTGTGAATAAACCTGAAAATGAGTTTTCTTCAAGGTTCTCTGAAATACTATCAGCAAAGTACCGTCACATCTTCTATAGCTGTCTCTGCTAAAGAGGGCATACAGCAAGATGTTCTCTGTACCCCACACAATGTAGTTCGTGGGTTTCAACCTCCTGCTGAGATACTGGTTTGCATGCACTGAGACAGGAATGTCCTCTCTGATGTTGTAGAGAATGAAGCTGACTAAGCATTTTATCAGATGGAATACTAGGATCATGTTTTGGTGGTGGTGGTATTTCAATGAAAAAAAATACCAAACAACAAACAACACAGTAAAAGCAAAGTTGATGGATTTGAAAAGCATCAATTAGTTGCTTTGTTCATGCATCCCAGCGTTCAGTTTATCCCCTGGCATAGCTCACTGGCCTGAGTTTTCTGAGAGGTGTTACTTGCGTATCGTAACATATAGTAACGTACTGCCAGGAGGTGGTGTAATACACAGGATGAGATGCCAGGAGTCAGGCAATGCAACTTTTATCATTCTACTAAAGTGTAACTGCCTTTAATGTCTGCACGGGCTCACGGTGACTCCCTGGGATGAAAACAGTGACTGTCACCTCCATTAGCCCAACTCCAGTCACTTTGTGGTTCAAAGACTACCAAAAGCAGCAGAATGCCTCACGTTTAATGAATGTAAGCAGACTTATAACTGGTTACATTATATCATGTTTAATCACAGACTCAATGGCAAGTTATGTTTTCCCTTTGGTAAGTTGTTTTTCATTTTAATTTATAATTAATAAAGAAGCCTGTTCTTTCTCCTTAAAACATGATGCTGGATTCCTTGAATGGGCGGCACAGCCATTTAGCTGAAGCTCACCAGCCTTTTGAGTACAGAATCAAGTCATCAGAGCACGACCTCCTTACAGGGCTTGACTATCCAAGAAATTTACTGCCAGGCATAGATCAGTATGGTATATTCTCCCAGGGAAATCCTAGTGCATCTCCTCAAGTAGACATGTTCACTTTAGAGTAAAACTGGCTTTATGATATTTTCCTCCTGTTGGTAGTTTACTGTGAAAGGTGCTTGTCACACTATCTGTCTGTTTCCATTCAAGATTTCATGGCAATTGTGGGCAGAACCAACAGGCACCTTCCCTGTTGTGTTCCGCCTGCAGTTCAGTGTCATTCACTCAAGGCAATACGAAAAGACCAGCACTCTTAAACAAATGAAAACAAATGTTTTATTTACAGGAAAAAATCTGTACACTGTGCATACATAAAAATATACAAAATCATAATAGAAAATATAGAAAGTGTTAAAATGTATACAAACACTGCTTAAAAATGTGACTCCTGTAAAATCTTAAGTTTTGTTATTAGAGTACACATTCATTTAAAAAAATCATCATACAAAATAATTCTCAAAGCTATTAAAAAGTACACAGTCTATATTTGAATAGTTCAATGACTACTTAATTATAAGAGTGATTATATGATGTGAATAAATGTAAGGCTTTTACACGCAACTCTTGTTTCAAGAACAAAACTCAGAATCTGATCACTAAGCCAGAGAGAAAAAATTTGCAGTGTCAAAATTCATTCAGTGATGCAGATGTGCCCAGACATGGGCTACTTTAAATTTCAAACAGTTAAATCAGGTATCCTCCTTGGGTGTGAGAGGATAGCTCTTGGGAAAGATTCAGATGCTTTCTAATGACAGTCTCCTAATTACCCACTTCAAAAACCAATTTAATTTATTCAGTACATATCAACTTTTAAAAGCATGAAGGGAAAAACAGCAGCCATATAATTTTGCAGTTAATGCATTTAATATTCTTTTCATGCTACATCTGTATCACCATCCAAAATGGCACTTTCCATCCTTAAAAACTGAAGATAAAGGAAATGAAAAAGAAAACCCCCAGTATGGATTGGATTTCTCTACAGGTATTTTGAACTCCTGTTTAATTCAATCTGTCTCTAAAATGACTGTGTTCAGTCTCTGCTACCGTTGAGCGTAGACACTTAGCTTCATTTACAAAAAAACCTGTCTCTGTTTTCCTGACTTTGGCAATAGATCTACAGCAACAAGTTCAGAATTTGGGTGCTTTCACCAAAGAAGTGTCCCAACCAAAGACATAAAATGATCTAGCTAAATTTGTGCAGAGGCAGTGTAGATTAGAGTGTGTAAATCACTCCCTCTCTCTCCAAATGTACATTTCTTGTGTCAGGGTACTTTCACTGACTTTACCAGAGTTTCAATGTCATAAAACTGCACAGCAAGGTAAAAAAAAAGATGTAGTAGTTTAATCCAAGGAATGACTGACAGAGCTGTGAGTTTATGCTCAGGTAATCTTTAGAATTATAACAGAATACAAAAATTAATTATTATTTTTTTCTCACAAAAAGATTTTGTCTCAAAATGAGGCAAAATGTTTCATGTTTCTTTTTCTTTTTCCTTGAATAAACAGAATACCTTGATTTAACCATCCAAAGGCTGAATGCATAAAATGATAAGAGCACCGCAAGTCAGAAAAGCTACAGAATTCACAGTGGAAAAAAGAGCATAATGAAATTCAGCATAAACTCAGCACATTTCCTTAAGCTGCTGCTGTGTTTCTGGTTTGTTTCAGCAAAGTGCAACTGTTATCCACAGCACCAGGGCACAGAAATGAGGCTTGATAGCTTTTGAAGGCAACTTACTCCTGCTTCTCAGTAAATACAAAACCCGCATCATTGCAACAAGTGTGAAGGGAGCTCAGGGGTCCACTAGCAGAGGCATTTGCTTGGCCAATGATGCACCTCCAGAGCTGGTGCCATTCTGCTCTGTTTCTTAACAGCCCCACGGGAGAATTACAAAACCATACCTATATATTTTTTTTTCCCCAACCCAACCCACATTCTGGGTAAGAAAATGCATTTCCTTTCACACTGTCTGCATGTAATATATGCACCTAAAGCCAGTGCTCTCATGCATTGTTATTATTATCTAAAGACACATGGTTCAGTGTTACTACACACTCACTGTTTTAAACTTACTGAATATAATTCTTTGTAAAAATCTCTCTGCCCTCACAAGGGATGGGGAAATAAATGCCCATAAATGTACATATACATGGTGGGCTCTTACAAAAGTCATCAACACCAATGCCATGGAGTGTAAGCAGTGGTGAAGGGAGCACCTCTGCAGGTCTTTTATGTTCCTCCTTTATCTTTGCCCCTTCCCCTCTTGTGGAGGCAAGTGGAGGTGAGCCCTCAGCAGACCATGTATGCTTGCACTTGTGCCAAAAAACCAAAGGAGGACAAGACAATGTAGGGGAGTAAAATCTCTATAAGCAGCCATAAGGTGTTTGAGCAAGCAAACAAGTGAAACATCACAGTGGAAACCAGTGCTGAGAAGCCACACCAAGGATGCTTATGTTTTCAAGATGGGCATCACAAGGGCATCACATTCCTCCTCTGTGAGCAAGCAAACATTTCCAGCAGAGCTCTGTGGCATCTTCTGAGGTGAAGGTGCTACAGCACCCACATTTGCACTTGTGGAAGGAGCACTGACTGCCATAGAAATCAGGATATGGCAAAGAAAAAATTTCTGATGGTGGGGCTTAAATGTGCACAGTCCAGTAAATTAAAAATACACATTTAATTTTATAACGTCTCAGACCTGGTTCTGCATTGTTATATAAATGATGTATTAAGAAGCTATTCTTAGCACTCGTGACATGAAACTGTATCATTTGCCTTGTTCTGTACAAAAGCTACGTTGAATATTCTGACCCATTACTGAGGGAATAATACAACATATCCTGCTGTGGGTAGTTGAGTAATGCAAGTAGTATTTTTCTTAATGAAAATCAAAGTTAAAGGTTAGTGGTGCAGACTGGTCAAAGTGATATAGTTTTTTTTTCCTTTTCAGAACTTGAGAATTTCCAGTTTATGGAAAAGTAGCATTTCACTAGTCCCAGAAAGCTAATCAACTTCCTTCCCTTACAAACATATGGTAGATAACTCAGCATACAGGACAGAGACATAAGTTTGATTGCACTGTTCAAACTTCATACATTTTACAAAGAGGGTACCAAATATATGGAAAAATAGGTTAGTTCTGAGTAGGTTATCTGTTCTCCCCAAGATTAAATAGCAGTGTTATATTAACTTTAAGAATAAAAGTTGCTGCCATACGTAACATTAAAAAGAAATCAATATGTAATATATCCAGAGTCTAAGGCAAATATGAGTAAAACATATTCATTTTGACACATTCCAAAATGATTTATGGACATACCTATCCACAAAATACAGAAGTACAGTTTTTAGATCATCTAGACATACTTTCTGTCAACAAAAGGAATCTTAAGAGGATCATAAAGCCCAAATTAAGAGACTATGTTCTATGTAAGACACACGTTCTTCACTTTTGAGGAAGCAAAACCATCAGTTCCAAGGGACAGAGTGAGAGAAAATAGGATACTCTGAATATATTTACATTACAGTTGGAGGGGAAATAATATTGTATGCACTCTTCAATTGCCTTTCTGTTGCTTAAGAAAAGACACAAAAAATACTGCTTTCCACTACAATCACTCAGTTATTCTTTTCAGTGCCTCCGAGCTGCCTGGCTTTTTACTGAATGGACATGAATAGGATATAGCTGTGCTGTCTTGTACATAGGTTCCTGATGAACTTACCCTAAGAAAAAGGGTGGAGTTGTGTGAAAAAAAAAACCCCCAAACCATTAACCTCCTGCCACTTAGAAAATATGAAACTCAAGTCTTGACATGAAAAATAATGCTTTTACTATATTAGCAACCAGGCAAATTTTTAGAAGTGCCTTAGAGAATATTCTCATTGTGTGTAATTAATGAAAATAGCAAATTATCTCCATATGCAATCCATAATCACATTTTTTGCAGAGCTTCTCTGGCATACAGCCTTTTAAACATTAAATAAAAACTGCTGAATATCCTCTTCTTTTGTTAGAGAATTCGCTATACTTTCTTAACTTGTGAACAAGTGAGTTGGATTTGGATCCCAACGAAGTATCTAGCATATGATTTCTGAAATCCTGAATCCTATCTTTGCTGAAGAAAGGTGAGCTCACTCTACACTCACAGTGTGAGCGCTGCACAGCATCCCTTGGCTTTCTCTGGATCTTATTTAACTGGGCAGACCAGGGGAGGGCATCATTTCCAACTCACACCCTCTTGATAGGCCTCCCAGGGAGATTTTTTTCCTGAATGGGTTATGAATATGTGCCCTGCTCTTTAAATGAATGAGGCATTTCTTTTTTCCCTCTGCCTTATGCAGTCAGCGTGATTATGGGGATATGGCATCAAAAGTACATGCAGTGGTTTATCTGGTTTAGCTGTGTGTATAACCATCTGCATCTGCACTGACTTCATAGCCATCATAAGGTCCCCTGTACAGCTGGAGGTCTGTAACTGAGCATGACTATGAATGGGAATTAAAATCTACTCTAGTCAATGACTGCACAGCTCAGAGCAGTGATTACTTCATTCTTGGAGAATGTAAAAATCCCATGGAGCCATGAGAAACTCTGCATTGTTCAACTGGCTGCTCTGTACAGTAACAGTAATAGAGGCCGTTTCACAATGCCAGCTTTAACAGTTAAGTAACTTCATTTTAAAAAAAGTTACACTCTAGCATATGTGGCATAAGAGACCACCAACAAATTCTGACAGTCACACCCACAACAATACATTATATTTCTGCTTAAGTATGTCCTTTGCACCTTTCATGAGATAAGCCTTTTTTTTTTTTTTTCTCCTTTAACTATTTGCAAAGCAGTAATAAATACTCAGGCTCAGAAAAAGAAGTATTTCTCATGCCTGCTACTTAATTACAATTTATAGACTCAAGACTAGATTGGTCTAAGATACATTTTTCAAGTATTCTCTTGTTTATAGTACGACAGTAGTACCTTATTGCACATTGTTTCTGAAGGGCTCTTTTCTACAAATGTGGGAAATTATTTTGTGCAGGGCACTTGACAGCTTTGAACCCTGGCAAAATGACTTTCCCCTTCCGATACAGATCATCCTGCAAACCTTTGTTCATCCTCTGCACCAACAGCTTCTCGTAGAGCAGTGGGTGGTAGGCCCCTAAGGTACAAGCTGCATCATAGTAGAGTTCATGGTAGTGACATAAGTCAGTCTGTCGGACGGAAGGGATGTATTCGTACACATGCACTTCATTACACATGGACATCATGATGAGGATACCTGGAGCAGAAAGTGAAAACAAAAATGAACCCTAGATTTCACCTTTTTCACAGAAATATCCCTGCAGTCATCCAATCTGTTTTTCTTTCCTGCTTTCCTTTGCCATTGTACACCTCACACATTACAACTGTGAAATCATTAAAAAATAGTTCCTTTTATTAGAACAGTGTTCACTTGTCCTTGATACATAAAGATTGTGATTCTTGTATAGTCAACAGGGTAGGACGATAAACATAAGGAAAGAGTAAAAAGGGTTTACACACCACCATCAGCCTCCTTGAGTGTGAAGACTGCTCCTTCCCACCTCCCCCCCATTTACCCCATCCTATCCAAAAAACATTCCACAGAATGTGGACCTAACGCAGCTGCATAATTTGAGCCAACTGACCACTTTTCTTGGTTTTCTTCTAAATCGTCCATTCTTTAAGCTATTTAGCAAGACAGACCAGGTCTTTGCATTCACTTGCAGAATATAGAAAACAAAAACTTTTCTCCTGTTTCTAAGGAGCTCTTCTAGGTAATTCTACCAGTTCCACAATTTCCACAGGTAAACTCTGACCTGCCATGTACAGAAGGTATAAAAGAATTCCAGGTATGTCTATCCAATCCTCCTCTTTGCTTTTGGATATGTGGGTCTTGCAAATATTTACATACATACTACTCTACCAGGCTACAAAGAAGCTGACCGATTTCCCTTTCATTTTTTACCCCATAGCAAGTGGAAACAAGAATAGAAAGATGGGCCAGTATCACCCATGTCTCCTCCCTCGACAGCTTTTGGATGGCTCATTTAGATCATTGCAATATTAGGGTATCAGTATATTCCTTGAAACATCTCCACCTTATTACAGTGTTGGTCTTTCTTTGTCTGGAATTGAATCAATTCCACTTTTTCCATCCACTCGCTTCTCTCTAGAAAAGAAGATGTGATCAAGAAGACAGCCTAAATACATGCAAAAGGGCATATCAAGAAACATCAGCCATGTAGTGGTGGTACAAAATCCCACAGATTCTGCCAATTTTGTGAAGTGTCTCACAAAGAGAGGGTGGGGAAGGTGAATTCCTTCTTAGCTGTCATGAGAAAAAGCCCCTGATCACCTCTGGCTCAGCAAGGAAGAATCCACAAAACGCCAGTCTGCTTTTTCCTGCCACATGTCAATGGCAGACTATCATCAGCACTGTCAACACCAGCTAAGAAAGGCTGTATGGAAATTAGTTTCCTGTTTCAAGCCAGGCAAAGGTCTGTTTTGACCATAGGTGCTGTCCTAAGATGCTGTTGCTGTCTTTAGCTCATGATCAAGATCAAAACTAGACTAGGAAAGATTCAGGAGGAAGAGTTTTTGGAAGGCTTTAATGCAAGTTTTGTTTTCCTACAGCACAATTGTAAATTTGTATTGTGAGGAAGTCTTTATAGCTTTTAAATAAGAGACATCTTACTGTTGTGGCTGCACATTTTCAAAGAGACTAATGCCAGATAGTACAGTATCACAGTGTCGCAGTGTGTCAGGGGTTGGAAGGGACCTTGGAGATCTTCGAGTCCAACCCCCCTGCCAGAGCAGGATCATACAATCCAGCAC
>JANIJG010011507.1:19008-98290 GCA_024611175.1 Megaceryle torquata | reverse complement strand
CATGCTGACTACTCCTGATAACCTTATTCTCTTCCATGTGCCTAGAGATGACCTCCAGAATGAGCCTCTCCATTATTGATATTGATCAACAGCACTGTCTAAACTGCAATATTTTCACATCAATCACTTTGGGGAGCTTCTTGGAGCTTTTTCTGTTTCACATAGCCACAAGAAAGGAAAGTGAAGAAGTAAGCCTTGGACACCATTTTTTTTTTTTTTTTGTAAATTACTTCACTTAAATAAATACAGAAAATATACTGAAGCACTTGTTGCACTGCTGGTATCCCTATCTGTTGAACATGACTGTCATCTCTCAAAGGAGACAGCTGTATAATTCTATTCACTTTACACTTACAAATGAGAACTGATATAATTGTCTTTTTTTTTTTTTTCTGTACAACAGCTTTGAAATTATAAAGCATCAAAGGTGTTTTGGGTAGCTCTCACAAATGAAATGAATTAGCATAAAAAATTATTTCAGTTTCTTAATAAGGCAAAGCCATTTTCTGAAGTTTAGTTTGCTGTTTGGGAACACAGACATCTCAATGGCTTGCTAATGAAAAGAACCTTATGTTCTCCCTGCTGTGTATCATTGGATTATCAAAATGATTTTTTCCCTGCTTGATGTGTGAAGTAACTGAAAATCAATTACTTCTGTGATTAAATCTTCTGTTATTATAAATTAAAGGTTCTGAAAATGTTTGAGATTGCTCTACAGCTTTACACTCTACAGAGTCTATGGTTTTAGAAAAGCTAAGCATATCAATTTCAAAGGAAAAGCCCATAAATGTAAGGGAACTTCAGTCTTAAGTAGCAAAAAAAATACTCACAGTGAAAAATTATTTAACCCCTATTTGAGCAAAAAGTACAATCTTAAAAAACCATGTCTCCTTGCCTCCAAGCTGTCACAGAGATGCTCTGAATCGTAGCTTGCCTAGCAACTACGTCTAGAATTGTTTGTTTGTTGTTTCAGTTTTACAAATGCTTTCGTCAGCTTTTCTACTGCCAACCTCTTTCCTCCACTGATGGAGAACCCACCTGCCACTCCAAGGTAACTGTTATCCAGCTGAATCAGAGGACGGATGGTGGAAAAGTGTGCAATAACAAACCACGTCCAGAAACAGACAGAAAAATGACTTCTCTTCTGCACCCAGAGCCAAACCTGGAGCCAGTTTCAAAGTCAGCACCACCAATGTCATAAGAAAATTGTCTCTGATAGAAAAGTACAAGGCTTAATCAGAGTATGTTTTCATTTCACTGCCACATTACCCAGCTAATCTTAAAATTAATAAAGGAAGTTGTGATCTGTGGGATAGGAAAACTGTCAAGAACAAAAATTGGGAATTTCTTATAATTTCTTTAATAACAATAAAGACAGCCACATCACTGCAGGTTCAATAATGACAAAATCTTAAGTAATTTCATTGACTTTCCTGTAAATTGGTTAATAGAGCACTTAGAAGGGGTGGAATTTTAGTTCTTAGTGATCTGTGAATCAATGTCCTCCAGAATCAATCTAAAAGGCATGCTGGGCTATCTAGTTTAGCTCCTTGCCTTTCCTGCCTTGTCCATCCAGTCCATGTCTTGGAAGTTCAGATTAGGTTGCTCATAAATAGCCATAATTTCTGACAGTCCTCTCAAGGTTTTCCTCATGCTGGACAATGATGTTTTGAGGGAGGAAAGACAGTGAGACAGACTAATTTTTGAGTGGTAAAAGCTAATTTACAGCACATCTTTGTGTTGAAGCCTACAGCCAACAAACTGAAACATGAGATAAAACAGTAAGTAGAGATTACCACTTATAGAGGTGCTACATCTGTCCATGTGGAAATGGGAGAACACCTCCGACTTCCAGACCTGGTGTACATTTCAAATGACCAGACCCTACTCTGGGAAAAAAACAGTCATCAGCGCCAGACTTTTCCTCCTTTAGCATGTCTAACACCATAGACCAACTGTGTGGTACAACCAGCACTCCCATTCCAGCCACCTATAGGTGAGATCCAAGGGCATGCAGGATTACACATTCAATCTACATGAACCTGAGGAAGCAGGTCCCACCACTTACAAGTCACCATCCCCAGATTCTCCCTTGGAATGATCTGCTCCTGCTGTTTTGTTCAAAGCAAGAAGGTAGCATATAGCACAAACAAACAAACAAAAATAACAACAAAAATCAAACCAAACCAAACCAAAAAACCAACAACCCAAAACACTCAAAACAAACAAACAAACCAACCAACCAACCAACAACAACAAAAATCAAAACAAACAAACAAACAGCAAAAGGGGAACAGGAGTGAAAGGCAAAAAGGAAAAAAATTAAAAAAAAAAAAAAACCCTCTTTTTGGAAAGAAGGTGTTTCCTTTGTATAAATACAGTCCTCCCTGAGATAGGGAATAAATGGGTTCATTTTTGTCCCATGACTTAGAGAATGTGAACCCCCCTCCACAGGGGACAGCCCGAGTGTTGTAAAGCTGTTACTGTAATCTAAGTTTACAAAAAACATTAATTGACCATCTTTAAGAGAACAGCAGCAGTTTAAACCATGAGGATATTTAGACCACTGTGTGTGCTAGTATATAATCAGTTTTTATTCTATATACTTTCTAAGGCCATGTCTGGCTTGTTTAGGAAGTCCCTAAAACAGGGCTTCCACTAGAGCTCCCCAGGCTACAGGTCTCATGTTCCCACCCATGTTAGTACCACTCTATAACTCATTTTCTCTCTTTGCTTGGTGTTAACAACATTGCATTGAGTTACTGACATCTGTATCCAGTAAGTGTTAAGTGTGCCAAGCTATCTATATTTTAATCTACCTCATCACTCAGTTTCTCCATCTTCCCTTCTCTCCAGTTACTTTCAGTGATCGTAATTTTTTATTATTATTATTAATAGCTTTTTGGCACTTACATGATCCCTAAAATATTTTTTACATTATGTTTGAACCTTTATGTTTTGGAGACAATCTCAAAGATAAAGAAGAGCTATGCATCCGAGTTCTTCCTGACTTATCTTGCTTCTGTTAACCTACTTAGCTTGCCATTCTACTCTGAGAAGTCCTAAATTGCTTCCCATTTGTTATCTTTACACATCTCTTTCTGTATTATCACTTCCTAGCTTTCTCTTCTGTGGCTGAATCTCTTCACATTTCCTCCCACATGTATTCACCTTTACTTTCCATCCTTTCCCTGTATTGCCCACAGAGTACGTACCTATCTACCTGTTTCTTTTGTCTGTGTGCTTTTCACATCACTGCCTGATTCAGTATCATCTGAAAGTTTGTTTTATATCTCGGCATGCCTCCATGATCATCAGCATCAGTATGAATGAAAACCACATTGATAGCCTGCAGAATTTCCATACAATACACTCAATATTTGTCTTTGCTTACTGTCTTTAAGTTAGTTTTCAGTTGATGCACAATTACTACATATAAAACAGCAGAGACTGTCTTACACACAACCTAAGAAGACATTAATTAATGAGCATGGTGAGATGATCATTGTCCCAACACCACATAGTCTGGACAAAATTAATCTCACTGAGATGTTCATGCCCATTTCTGGCCTAACTGGTCTAAAGCACTCTTTATAGACAATGCAGAAGACAGGCATTTCTAGGGCACAGTTCATCTTTCTTACTTTAGTTGTTGAATCTTTTCATAAGTTTTTTGAAGCATGCAAAAATAATATTGTAGGCATGATACTGAAACCAGAAAGCAGGTGTGAAAATGACCATCAGACCTGGTCTCTTCCAGATTTGGTGCTTAAGCTTTAAAACTTTTAGATCTTAAATATTCAGTCTAAATTTCACAGTAAGGAAAAAGTCAGGGTATCTGGCATGATTTTAGCTTTGGCAAACATGATTGATGTCACCATACATTCAAAGTCACAACTGAAGATATTTCCATATCAGCCACTCTAATCTAATCCTAATACCCTTGCTGGATTTTCTGATGTCAAACTGACAAACAATTCTGCCTGTGTGAAGAAAAGGTATGCTTCATGAATGTTTCACAGTCAAATGACAATGTTCCTGAATACCACACTGAACAACAAAAAACAAGATTGTGAGCATAGAATAAAATTAAAATATTTTCAAATATATCATTCCAAAGAAAAGATATGTCTGTCAAAGAAACAGTCAACCTGCAGATTTGTTATAACAGTACAGCATTAGATGCTAGTTAAAGATTATTTATTTCAAAATACTATCTATTAGTATTTCAAAATCCTTAGGAAGATGTGTTACTTTATTTATTTATTTTTTCTTTCCCTATTTGGCAGATATCTATGGTGTTGGGAAGCATTGGGTCTGGTTTAAACTGGGTCCTATCAGCACAAATTAACTCCGGTGGTTTTACAATTTGCACTGAAAACATTTAAACCAGAATTAAATTAAGATTAAATTCCTTGCATGGATGGTTTATACAAATGAACATATACTAAGGATGCTAATCAAAAGGAGAAAATGTTTTTCAATTCATTCTTGGCAATTTTAATGACTCAAGAGGTTCTGAATTTCCAATGTGCATCTTTTGTACAGTACAATTAGGTTTTGTGGTTTTAAAAATTTAAAAAGCATGTTCACTTGTTTAAAAGTAAATAAAATATTGTTTAATATACCTGAATACAACACATGCTGTATGAAAGCATCTAAGATAGTAAGTGTAATACAAATGTTCAGCAAGAACTCAGCATCATTGTAACAAAATGTAAGAGACACTGAAAGCATTTAAATACACATAATCTGATTATTATACTCATAACGTGTCTCATTTCACACACACTACAAATCTAATTACAGAGAAGAATTTAGCTAGACACACTAGTAAGTTTATGTTTGGTAAGCTGTGCACTTGAAAGCATTACAAATAAATGTAAAGAGTTTAGGAAGTATAGTTTTCTTTATGTTAGTTTACTTCTGTAGTCTCTCTTGATTGGATTTCATGTACCACAGGAAAATTAGTCACTCCTTGAAACTGGGCCAAATGAGCATCATTGGAAGATACAGTAAAAGGAGCTCTGGCTTTTTAAAATAGTATGTGCTCTAAAAGGAGAGTTTTATCTTTATCTCTGGATTTCAGAAAGTAGGAGGTACTCAAATTTCAGAATGCTTTTTATTAGAATAAGCAAAATTTAAAGCTTATGTATTTGGAGGTATTATTTATTTCTGTGATAATACTTGAACAAAATTGAGCTGGAAAAAGTAAGCACTATTCTGTTCCCTCACCAACTATTGGCAAGCAGATGAGTAAGCAATAAGGTAAATAAATAAATAAAGTAATAACAAAGGCAACTCATAGTATGTCAAATTGTTTCTTTCAGTTCATGCCAGTGTATTTTTTTTCTAAGATGAGCTGGAGATTAGCTGAGTTCTTCTACTCAACATGCTCTCTGAAGCCATTGCAAATTTAAGTTCTTAGTGACACAATGATCTGCTAATGTTGCAGTGTAATGATAGTCTTGCTTGTACTATTGTCTCGATGCATGCAAATGATTAAAATAATGTTATCAACTCTTAATGGTGCATAACTGTTAAATCTGTAATGTCAACTGTAAAGCCTCAAAACATGCCTCTCTTTCTCGCAACAATAAAGCAATCTGGACTTAGTTATTGTGTTGCATACAGTGGTTCGTATGTCACTCTAAAAGCTACAACACATAGGAAAGACTATCACCTGCACACACAACCTAAAATGTAAATATCTGCACAGACCATGTTTTGATTTGGGAATAAATAAATAAATAAATAAATAAATCAATCAATAACAGTCAGAGCTTTCAACTAGCCTTTTAAAAAGACAAAAATTTCTGGGTATATAAAAGTGAATTTCAAGTAACATCACCTCTGACTAGGTAAGCTAACGAAGTATACTGATGGACTAGAGTAATCAGGAATTCATAGCAAATCCAGTTAGCAAACAATAGATAGGATCAAAATCTTCATAGAAAAGCCTGTATATAATCTAGACATTATTAAAAAGCCCTCAAATTTCTGAATGATAATATACTACCCCATCCAATGCACACAGAATGCTGCTACTCAAGTAAGCAGTTTTGGTCTTCAGATGACAAAAATGTAAGGTCAGAACTAGGTTGTTTACACAGGCTACCAAGGAGGGTATAGGAACAGTTTTCTTGCAGCAGAATGGTAAAAATAGAGATTGACAATTTATATGCCTTAAATTAATTTAATAAATGTAATACATTAAGAAAAAGGAGAGCAATACTGAGTTCATATTTCACAGAAAAAGAAAAAAAAATGTATAAACAGGAAGTGAAGAGGTATATTTAGTTCTGCTGCCAAAAGATAACAGTGACGTTTTCTCAACTGTCACTTTAGGATTTGCCAGTGGAATCCAAATCTGAGATTTGGTGGTTGGATGCCTATATTTCTTCTGAGAAAAATGGAGTAAATCGAAGTCCAAGATGAGATATATCAATACTCATTTAGCAAACCTAATCTTCAGCCGAATGTGAACCAACAAATTTAACTGCAAATGCCACATAAGGCAAAGTTACAAGCCAGGGAAAGTCTACACTGGTGGCTCAGAAAAAAAGCCAAAAGAGAGTCCCAGATTAAAAGGAAAGGTTTGTTTTACCTTTGTGAACCTTTCCCCACAAACAAAGCAGTCTCTGTGTTTTGTTGGTCATCATTCATAGCCTTTGAGCTAGAAAATACCACGCTAAAAGGTGACTTGTCTGTGCCAAGTTAATCTTTCCTAGACACATTATATCCTCAGAAGCAACACCTAACAAAGGGGCTGCAATCTGACAGGCAATGAGTTCAGCCTACTTTCAATGATGTCCTGAACTTACAGTGTTAAAATTCTAAAAAATGTATTGGAAAAGACTGTGGTCAGATGTGGGCCTGTGTGTAGCATTTTTAAGGTGCAGCCTGGCACCGGTGACAGATGGGCTGCTGCAAGCTGAGATACTGCTTAGAAGAAAACCAAAGACAGGAACATCTACAGGTTAGAACCGGATGGAGAGGAATGGAGAAACCCTGTTCTTGGAGGAATCTTGTAGCTGTTCTGTGTCGGGTAGGATTCATCTCACCTGGCCATAGGCCTCTATGGTGTGTGTGTTTCAGAAGCGGCTGGAAGCAGTGACATGTTTAAACGGATTGAAACTTATGTGAGTGTACACAAAATGCAGATTACTAAAGCGTTTGATCTTTGTGCCTTATTTTGAACATAACCTGTAGAGCCCAACCAGTCATGCTCTGTGCCACACTTCTCTCCCCATCCTCTTCTCTCCCCTACTCTACAGCTGGGACATGTGCTGGGCTTCCCTCACCCCAACTACCAACCACCACAGTGCTACTGCCTCTCATCAGCAACATGCTGGTGTAGACCTAATGTACACAGGATTTTGGGGAGCCAGGAGCTTCAGGAGTGAGTTATGCTGAGATAGGGCATGCCATACCCCAAAGGAAGTGCAAAAAAATGTTAGTCACCATGTAATGGAGAAACCAGGGAAAAGGTCCTACCTCTTCTCACTCTCTCATTCCCCTGAAGTCACAGCATGAGACTACCCATTCCCCACAGATGACCCACTGGCCCCTTTTCCAAGAGACTTAATAACTTAAAATACATTAGTACAGTTATTGGCAACATTAAAAGATTCCCCTGACATCAATCACTACTGAAAGATGCTGGCTCACTGCGCACAACACCACTGTGAGATCATTTTCTTATAAATAGTGCTAAGCAGCAGAAATATATACAACTGTCAGGTGACAAATACAATTACTGAAGAAACAGTCTAAGATCACCCGAAAACATTCCCAATGTTCCTGAAATGAAATAGACTGTTGTTTTCATGGTGTAATTTATAAATTTGTCTAATTTTGTAAACCAGAGTTACAGAGGGTTAAACAGCTTGAGACAAAAGTACTTCACCTGACCCAGAACCAATTTTTTAATTTTTTTTTTCCATGTTTTTTCCATGGCATTTTTTTCCAGCAACAGCCATTTCAAGAACCACAGCTCACAGAGGGCTGCCTGACTTTCTGCTGGTGCAAATATGGGCAAACCAGATCCTTGGGCGGAGTCTATATCCACTCTAATTGCAGAGCATTGCATGCACTCTAATTGCAAGCTAAGTTATTCTAATAAAGGGATTAGAATCACCATGGTCCATGCTATAAAGAGCTTGGATTTGCAGATACAGGTACCTCTGCCTGTATCTGCCTGTATTTAACAGCAGACATCTTCCTTCCTACAGCTGTTTTGAGCACAGTGGTATTAACAGTGTGGCTATTTAATAAACCATTTTCCCATATCTTCTTCAAATTCAGACACTTATATTTTATGATGGTCATCACTTACCCATTCTTGCTATTAATTTTATAGGAAGCATTTTTATAGATTTTAGAAGAATCAATCACAAGTTCAATAATCAGAATATGCCTTTCGTACAGATGCCTTTCATACAGATGCACTCAGTTGTGTCTGCCAGCTTCAGTTCCAACTGGATTATTTGCTGCATGAGTTGCTGAGAGATACCTGATCTGAAGACCAACATCACTTTTCAGATTTCTGCCGAGCGGCATTATACTTTTATACTTTATCTTGCCTTTTTATGTCCACCTTAGACAACAGGTAGTTGCTGTTTCTGCAGTGTGTCCCAGTTTATATTACATTACATGTGCAATGCACAGAGATCCATTCAACAAGGTTATTAAAATAGGAAACCTCTGCCTAACAAAATATTTCAGTTGCATCTATCAGAACAGTAGCTAGTTATCAAGTGAGGGGGATATGACTCCCAGTAAGCTTGTCTTACTGCTTTCTTTTCTTAAAGCTAATAATAGCATTACCAAAATGTCTAAGTATATCTTCTAGAAAAGAACAATATAAATAAAATTCCCAGTAGAGGAAAAGGAGGCAAATTTGCATCTGTACACACAGAGTATATTTATCTGTACAGCTTTTGTTGTTAATGTTGTTAATGGTTTTGCTTGTTTAATAATTGATATTTTCAAAGCTTTCTCTTCTTGAAGGATATTTTTTGTAAGAAATATTGAGATTTGGGGTTGAAGATTAATGTTCTATTCTTATAGTAAAATTAACTCCACTTCTAAGAAAGCTTTTAAAGTATTTTTTATATATGGTGGAAGTACAGATTGACAGCACAATGATCCTCTTCACTATTCTTAACAATCAGCAGCTGTTAAACTATTTTTATCAACAACTTAATTACTCAAAAAAATGCTTTTGCAAAATGTGAATGCAGCTGGTGAGATCATTCTACATGAGCAGTCTTCTCCTTACGAGTTTTCACAAGCATGTTAAAAAACCCTCACTTTAAGAAGTAACCAACTGCCAAGCCATCCTCCTCCAACACACAAAGCCTCCTCTTCTTAACACTCCTGCTCCAGGTAAGCACAACACACGAAGCTCATAGATAGGCATCTCCCAGCTGCCTTTATGTTATCCCTCTGAGAGCTTCACCACCCTCCCTAAGGCCTTTGGTGGGCTCTACAGTATCCTTAAATGCTACTGCTATACACAGAGCCCAAGGCAAAATCTCAGAACTGTTTTTCCCATGTTGGATGCAATCTCAGGTATCTTTGCTTTCAGATTCGGATAGAAAGAATAAAAAGAGCATTTTCTGACTGCATCAAATACACAGATCAGTATCACAATGTCAAGGAGGAAAGGATGGAGTTTATGAAGGGGAAGATGGTATTTGGAGTTCTATGTCCCTCTGTGGCTCTAGAAGCATGAGCAAGGAAGACCTGACTCAGCCTTGCTACTCTGACTACTTGCACACTTTAGACATTTATGATCAGGACTTGCTATACATCAGGTAAGTCATTATGCTCTAAGAACTGTGGACACACTGCCAAATTATCCCCCAAGAAATACTACAGAAGGACCAAAAAACCACAGTGAAACTCTATTCCTTCAAGTCTAAGAAGAAACAAGCAGTACATGTGTATGGACTTCATCCTCATGCAGTGTACACATTTACAATTTTGTAATTGTTTTTAAACAGCACGTCTACCAGGCCCATCTTTGATACACCTACCAATAAAACCTGAAGAAGGAGGGTTGGGCTGGATCTTCTCTTTAGTATTCTCCTGAATGATGTCCCAGAGCTGCCATATAAACTTTGGGTGGAGAATGTAAAACGGCTGGTTCGGATTCTTCCTGCGATGCTGTACATAGGGAGTAAACAGATTGTAGTCCGGCTTCTTATACCACTGGGAGGAAAAAAAGTAACAATTTTTTTTAATCTTGTAGTGTCAAACATGTTTTGAACACTACATGTACAGTAACATGAATTGGATTCATTTGGGTTCTTCAGAACGGAAGCAAAGGCAGCAAAGCAGCCTGCACTGGTGAATGCTTCTCCTAGAAAGCCAGTCCTGGCTCTGGGCTATTCCATTTCCTTTCTTCATGCAGAGACTCCAAATAAGTGATTAACTGCAGCAGAAGAAGCCAACTCCATCTCCCCCTCATAGGTCCATGTTAAACAAGAGATTCAAAGAGCAGACACAAGATCCAAACATGGGGGTGAACCTTCCTCTGAAAGAGTCCCTGTCCCTGATGGAGGCGGCAGCAGCACATGGAGCATGCTGACAGAAGCCTGCGTAGGAGGCAGGCAGCCTCTGGTATCTGTTGCTAAGGGAGTTTAGCAGATGAAGGTTTACTTTCTACTTTGTAGCCTACTCAGCTCTGAGATCCCCCTGCCAAGAACCATCAGATCAACCGGTCCACTGGAGTTGCAGCACCAGCCAAAGCAGAGACTCCCCCAGTGACAACCAGATGGATGTCTGATGCGCTCAGTGAGGGAGCAGACGGCTGGGCACAGATGGCTGTGGAGGAGTGGACACAAAGGGAAAACTGGTGGGGAGGAGGCCTGAGAAATGGGGAAGAGAGACTTTCATTAGGGTGTTGTATTTTGTCTGAGAAGGCAGGTGGGAAAAAATGGATGCAATTCTTCACCGTTCCTGATAAAACTTCATTCTGAAATCTAGCAATGTTCTTTCCTTGGCAAACACATAGAAAACTCACTGACTCGTGAAAACAGCAACATTTTATGAAAAAGCTCCATCATCCATCTATCCTAGCATCTCAGAGCAGTCCATTCCAGTACAAGTGTTGGCTACTAAAAAGCTTTTGACCAATAAACCAATTTTGGCCAATTTATGCAGGAATTCTGCAATTGGTTTATTGGTCAAAAGCTTTTTAGCATCCCCACTCCTTAGATAAAGAGAGACTTAGGGGTTCATTGTGACAAGTGGGAACCAGGAGACTGTAGTACTAAACACATTCATTTTCTCCAGTGAGTTCACATTGATTAGGAAGAAAGGTCCAAGTAGGTATCTTACCACGTTCAGATTTGCAGAGTAGGGGGCAGGATCCCAGGCTACTAAGATAACATCTTTGTACAAGGAGCTGTCGACAAAGTGATGGTTTGGATTGGTGAGAATCTGCAAACACAGATGCAAAGAATCGCATAGTGTTAAAAGCAAGTGGGAACCAGAAAAATGGCAAAATCATTCTCTAAAATGAACAGTCCTCTCCATGCTGCTGTTTGTTCCGCTTTAATTCAGGTTGCTTTTAATTCAGGTTGCTTTTAAACATCTTCTTTTGTAAAAAAAATATTAGTAAAAAAAAATATATATATATATATAAAAAAAGAGCTTAGCCGTAAACAGCACCCATGACAGTTTGAAGCAGCAGTATGTTGAATTACTCTCCACCTGTGAGAGACGTGATGGGACCACTTGAGAAGCTACATAACTGTATATCAACATTATAGTGTATTCCAGAACTTGGAAAGGAAAGCGAGGTATTTCAGACTGTACACAGGATCCTCTTCTTAGACAAAGAGAGAACAGCTTTCTTTGAAGGGCTACAGCCTCCAAGGACAATGTCTCCACCACTCCAACTTACTTGTTGCTTTCTCATTTCAACAGCAAGACAGTCTCATTTCAAGTAACTCCAAAAATGCAAATTAAGACCACTGTAAATGTTAGTATACCTAGAAAAATAATTCCAGGAACAGGCACATGATAGGACTATTTTTGAAGTGACTATCATATTTCTCTGACCTGCTGCTCTCATATAACTCCCTCCTACATCTACTGGCACTCTGCCTGATCCTCCTGCCCCACTGGAAGTTTAGTCCTCACTCCTGCTGGCTCATACCTTTCTGGACCCTCCAAGCCTAAACAGATTTCTCTCATCCCTGGTGCATCCAACCTCAGGCAGGATTGAGTGGAATGATTTCAACACTGTCTGAAACAGTGTGAGTTTGGTTCCAGCTGTTAAAGAAATAAACATTCCAGAAAAATATATTCTTACTAATTTTCATTTCCCTTTAGGATCCAATGAGCCATATTTGATTAAGCATATTTTTCTTCAGAAAAATAATATTGTTGCCATAGCAATAGCATTCCTACCATAAACTCTGAGCTTAATGACTTTCCATCAGCCTTCTACAAGAACAGAATTAGTCATGCTGCTATCAGCATCCCCAACTCCACTTCTCAGAGCAGTTTTTGCCTGAGAATGTAAACTCCTTTTTTGAGAATACATAGTAAACAGACCAAAAGGTCAAGCTTTTAAAAGCTTGATTCCACAGTTATCGCACAAAGGAGCTCTTACTTGCCTTTCAGTAGGCAAGAGTCCTTTTGGAGGTGTTGTCTACAGAAATTTCGCTCTTAGTGAGTCTGCATTCATATGTATGAGATGAGTTTCTTCTTGAATAACAATATCTGTTGTGGCTGCACTTGGCTTCCTTCAGGTCCTTTGGGTTTTCACAGCGAAGAACATGGATGAAGAAGATGACCACATCAGCCTTTTAATCAAATGAATGCAGGAATTTCCAACAGTGAGGAGGGAAGGCAGGTCAGTAAACCTGCATGGGTAACTCATCTTCAGTATTGGTAGGGACAGCAACTTTTATTGGGTGGCCTGTGCAGATTTCACTCCTGGAGAAGGGAAGGCCAATTTATCAGCAGGTAGCCTCTGACCTCTTGGAAGGAGCAGAAATGTGGTGGGAATGCAAACACTTGTGAGGAAGCTGTGTGAGATGACCCAGTCTGAACTTTAGCCATGCCCTTTGTTTTCTTGAGAGCCTTTGCGGAGAGCAAGTAACGTACAGCACAGCAGAGAAGACCATGGGACCCTCCATTATCACCCCAGTGGAAGCACACCACAGCAGCTCTGGGAGTCACAAGAACCCCAGTCTGCCATGAGCAGCAGAGTGCAGCTAATTTAGACATTTAGTCTCCCTGAGTTCACAGGGGAGCTAACAATGCCCAGATCACTCCCTGCTAGGAGTTCAAGTATGGTCAGCACCAGGACATTTTGGCTAAGACTGAAACAGAGAATGGTCAAAGAAAAGGAAAAATACCCAGCAAAACCCAGAAAGTAAAACAAAGGACATTAAGATCAATGTTCTTTGATACACTGATTTTGGCACTAAAGCGAGAGTAAGATATTTCTGCTTTCTTTCCCTGAGCAAAAGAAAGGGGCATACTTAACCCAGATCACTTCAAAGACCTAGTCTGTCCCATGGCCTCACAAAGAGCTACAAAACAAGTGTGAAGGGAATGACCGTTAACAGTCCTCCGTAGTGGCAAAGCACATGAAGTTATACACACAGAGAACGCGCCAAGGATGGACTTTGCATGGGTGGTCACTCAAAGAAGAAGAAGAAAAAACAGAGTAATAAGAATTAGAGTAAATCAAAGCTTTGCTCTCATTTCCTAAAGAGGAAAGAGGATTAATTTGTCCAAGAACAGAGCTTAGGCAATAGTTTTTTCAAAATTGAAAAGCTACTCTCAGCCATAAGGTGTCACTGTAGCTCAATGCACAATTATTTGTTGACACCCACAAGCAGAAAAACCCATTTTCTGTTTCCATTCAGATGAACAAACTCATCTTACATGTAATATCCAGTGTACATTAAAGTTTTTTACTAGTTCATTCCAAATTTTTAAAGAATGATGACCTGCCTAAAGTTATGCATTAAAACAAGTCAGTTCTCATTTCTTTCACCTTCCAGCAAGGGAATAATTGGAGAACTGATTATGAGGAAAGAGCTTCAGGATTTCCACAGCCTGGGCTTTGTGAAGATCTTGTAGGCAGTGTGGTGAAGGTCTTCTGTATTGATGGCTCTGGCATCCTGCAGAGCCTTTACAGATGTAGGACACAGGAGAAACTTTTCAAAGCAATTCTTTGAAACAAGGCTATCAAGTATCAAGTAACTACTGCGATTACACTGACAGCAGTGTGAACACCCCTGTAAGGGTAAATGCTTACCTGCTCTACATCATGAGTGTTAAATCACTAGCTGTTTCCCAGATTACACAACACTTTCTCAAAAGTTATTAATTTCATGTCCTATTCTACAAAAGTGACACTGACTTGAATTCACAAAAGGAAGATCTTACCTGAGAGTTAATGATCCGCATGGTTGTTTTATTCCCAACATCTTTTTCATAGCCACGTGTTGGAGCAGAATTAAATCTTAGAACAGCATCATGAGAATCTAGGAGAGTAAAAGAAGGGGCAATTTGATTTTCTTAGTGATACAGTAATATAAAGTAATATAAAAGAAATTATCTAAACTAATGTAAAACTTAAACATTTCTCCTAATCTTATTACTCCAATGATGATAAACATCATCTTACACCTACCATACATTATTAATATTATTAGAAACCATGAGAGAAACAGTTCAGAATCATCTATTAATTTAGTTTGTGATACTTATATATTTCTCTTAATCAGATAAACCTAGTGTGGTAAGGTTATTAGAACACTGAGTAAACACAATTGGTTGCTATTTCTATTATGAAATTTGCAAATAATTACTCCATGCAAAAGCATGTTAATTGCAAGGATATCTAATTGGATGTTTGAATATAACAAAGCTTAACTATAAACTTGTGCTTCACAGTATTTTATAATATCTGAAAATCTCAGGCTACCCCAAACCTATTAGCCATACCTGGTACTTATTCTCAAGGTCAGTACAAGTATCTTGTAGGAAAGTCAGCCCACAAACTTGCTCACACACAGAAACATGAGGATCCCTTGGTTGCAAAGATCTAACAAAGTTTCCTCGTGAGCTGTTGACTTTGGAATCATGCAGAATAGAAAGCAGATATAGGTCAAGTATGGGTCAAGGGTAGACATTATGTGCAAGCCTCCACTGGATAAATGATAGTCACTCTCCCAATGCTTCTTTTAAGGAGATCTCAAAGCCCAAAAGGTGTGAGGGAGAGCAAGACATTATATCCCTTGTCCAGGAACACACTGTCCCTGTCAGTAGTCCCCTGTTTGGTCTACTTCTATCATTGGAAGCATCAAATATGATTTAGGCCAAAATGAATATGTAATGCCATAACCATAGGCAGTTCATACCACTGTTTATCTCTATTCACTTAAAATGTGGGTTTCTGTAGCTCAAAAATGGAGAAGGCAGATTTTTCCAAAGATAACCAACATGCTTCAATGGAGTTCAGGCCTGATCCTATCAAGCTGGGATCTTCCATCCTTTCAGATCTTTACTCCACATTGTATTCCAAAGAAGAAAACGTGTGACATGAAGTTGGCAGTCCAATCTCAGCCGTACTTGCTTGCTTGAACATGTTGTGTATGAAAAGAGAGTTTTTTGCCACATATTCAAGCCCAACTCCTCAGAAGTTAAGAAGGAGCAGAAGCTTTTTCTATGTCTCTATGCAGGGACAACTCCAGCCTCAACACCTAGGCTTCATTTGCCTAAACATAAGCATCTGCTTGAGTGGGAGCTAGAGGACATGAAGTCAATAGAAGCTGCAGGTACTTTTTGGAGAAGAAAAAGAAAAACAAAGGTCTTTTATACTTGAAATTTGGTGATGAATTTAACAACACAATTTTGGACCTGCATTTGACAACTTCTTGACAATCTGTTGACTGTGAACTGGGAATTAAGTCAAGAAATGGAAATTCTATGGTTGAGAATTTAATTGAAAAGCAGTGTGCTGCATTTCCAGCATCACACATGCTGGTTCTTTGTATCAAGACCAAAAGCCTTTCCTTCACCATAAAATACATGATCAGGATGCAACTTAACACTGATAATAGCTGAGTTTAAGTCAACTGATTTTAATCTTACTAAGTATTTGGAGATAACTATTTTAAAAATATAAAAAATAGGGAGTTTATCACAGATCCCTGTTGCTTCTTGATGATGTTAAAATAATTTGGTCTCCCATTAAGTAGTGTGATCTCGATAGGAGCATTTGCTGTACTTGCACAGTATTTCCATAGCTAGTTTCAGTCAAAAACAATCGGAGAGGTGGGGGAGAGGAGGGCAAAAGGCAGAACATAAATTAACATTTTTGCCTGCATTTCCCATAGGAACACAGAAGAGGGAGCTAGATGCCTATCAAGCCTGCTGATGCTTTCTTACGTCTTTTTTTTCTTTCAGGAGGGTAAATAGTAAATAGTAAAAGTCTTTTTCCTGCAGCTTCATCAACCAAGGCTGTACAGCTCATGTCCCAGAAACCAGAACTCATGTATGGGATGTTTTTCCCCACTCCCTACTGATGCTGACTTTACTGTGCCTCTGTGGACACAGGTGCTCAGCATAAGTGCCAGGCTGACTCCATAGAGCAGTATCACTGGCCTCCCATTGTGCCTCCAAAGTGGCAGGTTTGCTTGTGGTTTCAACCAAGAGCTGGTAGCATGCACAGGGGAAAAGAGCATCTTGTACAGTCTGATATTTCTCTTCCTGGTCAGGCTCTCCTCACTTTTTCAAGGCCTAGACTGGAGGTGGAAAGACACGGCCAAGAACTCAGCTCTAACACCTACTATCTGGACTCCTAAGGGAAAGCACAACTTCTTCCCCATGGGAACAATAATACAAACAGATCCTAGAGCTTCCATTTTCCATTTGAAGTGTGAAACATGAGCACCATGTCTCCAGTATATTAACACTTCCCAGGAACTGCACTGACCACTACGACACATAGGTTTGCACCAGCCACCTTATAGGATGGCTGTAAGCAGTCAGTTGCCCTCTCCCAGTTATTGTCCAAATCCTCTGCTCAGTCACAAGTACCTGCCTGGAATAAACTTGGATAAAAACATTCTGTGACTCCTGCTGCCCCCCACACTTTCCCATACAACAGGTAGGAGGAGATCTGAAACTTCTGTGTAGTTCTCACCAAACAGCATCTCCTCCCTTTAGACGGCAGCGGCTGACAATTTCCCAGTTAAATAAAAATGAGACAATGGGTACACACAGGAACATACAGGTCCCCACTACCATGTCAAGCACCAAAGTCCACACCTGGGTTTCACCTGAGTGTGTAAATGCATGCTGAAATATGTAATTATGTAAATACCTCACACTGCACTATGGATTCTACAGCACTAACTCATACTGGTGTAAACCAGGTGTCCCAGGCAACACTGACAGAAGGTATTGTTTCAGTCAAGGATAACACATAAGAGATGTAAGGAACTTTTAAGTTTCCAAAGATTTCTAAGTTTCCAAAGATTTCTAAATCAGTGAAGATTCCTGTGAAATTGGGGGTTATCCTGGTGGGATTTTAGCTGCAGGCTGGCTGGGCACCCATGCTGTGCTGGAAGCCTATTAGAGTAGTTTGATAATGATAGCAGCTCTAATATACCCCAGAGATTTATAGGAAACCCATTTGTGTCAAAGAGATGATACAGTGAAATAAAGCAAGTATTGGGATGTGAAATTCTGGAATATGGGAGGATTAATGAGCGAACATCAAAAGGTTTTTATAGAGAGCCAAAGGAGAGAACTCTTCTTGCTCCAGAGGGAAGTTTGAGACATACAGTTCCTCCTCCTTTCAGTGCTCTTAGCATACTGCATGTGTACTGCTAAAATGAAAAACTAGCGAGACATTAGAACGAGTAGTAGCATTCAGTTTTTAAAAGAAAAAAACCCAAACAACTGACTTGGATTATTTTTATGGCTCCACAATCCTTTTCTGAATAGCTACCACATGGTTCCCATCTTGAAGTAGGGAATTCTGTGTGACAGTGACATCTCAGCATGCCTGTAACCTCACTGACTCAGTGCAGCAATGGAAAAATGATGGATGGAGGAGATACCTGAACTCATTTAAATTCACTCTTGGAAAAGAGGTCAGGGGACTTGACCTCAATGCATGAAGCTACTCGAGGGTCTGACTTCTGTATGTCATGCAAGAGATGAAGAGGACGCTCTATTGCTTCTTTGCATGGAGACAAAGTTCAGTCTGGGACAGCAGTACAACAAGCAATTTCTCTATGAGCCATCACAAAATACAGACAGGTACAACACAGCTTTGCAGAATAAAACCTGAATATGGCTCTAATCTGCTGAACAAATAAACATATGTGTCAGCAAAGTGTCAGCTATGGCAGACCTGATTAAACCAGTGCTTCCTTTATACCAGATGTAGTATGTTAAGAAGGCATCATTGTTGTCTTTAAATCAAATTATGACTTCAGATCTGATCTTCCTATCAGTTACAGTCTTGAAAGGGAACAGCTTTACTTAAGTCCATACGCTCACATTCATGTAACACTGGTGAGAGAGAACAACATGAGACTTTACAGACCTACACTTGAGAAGAATGAACCATTTGAAAGACAAACATGAACACACACATGTACATATACACGCACGTGAGGCATTTCACCCACCTATTTCATCTCCCAGAGAGGAGTTCAGTATTGCACCAGCAGACATAACTACGGCACAGCTCCCAAAGCCATGTGTATACAATTTGCCCAGTGGAATTTGGGGAACGTGCTTTTCCCATCCAAGAGTGGAAAAGGGAGCCTCCTTGCCATCTATTGTTTTCACATTCACCCTTTCTTTTAGCTCACAGAATAGCTGGTCTCCTGTCAACTTGGAGTTTCGTTTCCCCTTGAACCGTACCCCATGCTTATTGGTGCTCAAATAATCTTTCATCGCCTTCTGCAGTCGAGGGTTTAGCATCTTGGAAGAGACATTCCCTTTCCAAAGCTTGTAAAGAAAGGATTTCGACATTGTGGAATATAGCCCATCCCAGTTATCAGATTCATAAAGGATCTGGTTTCTCCTGTGCTTTGTGCTCCTTCTCCTCATTCTTCTCTGATGGCTCCAGCTGTTCTGTAAAATACTTACTTTGGGATTATCCCCATCAGCTGAGATGAATTTTTCTATCTCTTGAAGGTGGTTGTGTGACTGAGGCTGACCAGCAGCAAATAAATAATCATCATTCACTTGGTAGAAAGCACTTTTTGATTTTCTTCCTATCTGGGATGGAAAAACCTCATCTTCATTTCTAAAAGCATCTTCTAACTCAGTCCATTTTTTAATACTTCCAGTCTCCGATTTAAATGTACCTAAGAGATCTTCATTAAGAAGCACCTCATTCCCATCGATGGTTTCAGAGAATGATGGATCGTGAATAGCTCCCATGATGACTCTCTGCTTGCCCTGAAGGGGCAAAAGCCTTTTAGTTTCAATGTAAGAAAAAGAACTTGGAACTGGTTCAGCAGTGTTGCTATCTGTAAAATAGATGAATATCACCAGAAAAAGCAGACCCCATGCAAAGATCCCAAACAGCATGAGTTGTTTCCATTGCTTCAAGTTAGGTTTCATGGCAATGCCTTTACCAGCTCCTCTGTGCCTTGAAGTATTGGTGAAGGAAAATGAAACCTGGAAAAAAAACCATCAAATGTTAATCAAGAATGGTTTTAAAAATAGATACAACATAGAAATACTTTAATATGCTCTGATGGAAGGTGAAGAATTAATCTCCAAGCTGTAGCATGAAGGATTCAGAAGCAGAAACAAACTCCAGAGCCTGCAGACACTGTAGGAGTGACACACTTTGGCTGTAACCACATGCTGACAGCTGCTAGCTACAAAAGAAGCTGGTGGCCAGTTTCTACAGTAACATTGGATCCTGCCTTCAGGGAGATCATGTGCCTGCCTGCTTCTGCTATACTGAGCCCAGCATTAAGAGAGCAAAAGTAAAACCCATGCCTGGCTATACACATGTACAGAGTGGGGACAGTGTTAGATGACTTCTGTTTTGCCATTGAAAGTCCTTATACAGTGGAACTGTGAGAAAGCTTGTCCCCAAAGGGGACACAAACTCTCAGCTGGACAGCCCTCCTCTGCCCACAACTTGGAAAGGATGGTGCTCTGTGGATGTCATCAAGGGGGAGTAGGGAAGAGCACCACACCAGAGGGTCAGAGGGGAACCTTTTCTCTTCCTCAGCTGGTATGAACTGGCACAGAATCAGTGGGCTACATCATCTGTAGGGTCCAAAATAAAGTCTGACTGTGAGGACTGTGTTCCAAGGAAAATACACTAATACATTGCGGGACCATCATGCACATTACACCCTTACAACGAAGTCACTTGCTTAATTAAGTGGTGTGGGCATAAGTGGCAAAACTGTCTGAATAAAGCCTAGCCCTCCCCTATCATAAGCCTTATTATTTACCTCCCAGCACCACAGTCATCATAAGCCTCCATTGCTACACTGCAGTGTAACTCAGTGTAGTACTTAGTGACAGATCACTTACCTGACTTGGACTAAATAAGCCCCTTCTTCTGGAGTTTTCATTCTAACCCAATTTGTTTCAGTGACCACTTAAGGGGTGACCTGTGCCAGCCAGCTGTGCTCAGAAAAGAGGAATGCAAGTGGGGGACAGGCTTGGATTTCATTAGCAGCCTGCACCTCAGGGGCCAGCATCTCATCACACTGCATCCAAACAGCAGACACAGCTTACACACCTCAGATAACACACTGCCTGCTTACACCTGACCGTCACAAGGGATCAAAACCACAGTCACCATACACTATCACCTTTCTGCAAGCTGCTGAAGTACATCAAAGCTGAGTGTGAAGTTCAGACCGAAGCTGTAACTACAGCTGTGTTTTCACATCGAAACCAGCAACAGCACTTGCATAAGGCATTCTCCTCTCTGTCCCTCATTCCTGCAGCTGCCAACATCTCTGTGTATGGGGATGGCATATCACAAACTGGACTGGTAAACTGAGACAGCAAGGGGTTAGGATGGGGAAATATATGTTAGAGGGTTTTTTTTTGTTTTGTTTTTAAACTAGGTCAGTCAGCCCCTTTATCCACTGCAGTGTGGTCACACATCCAGTTGTTTCAGCACAAACGAGGAGATTGCCTACCACAATGCAGAGGCGAGAACAAACCGCAGGTGGTATTAGCGGGGATACTTCAGACTAGCATTTCTGCTGACCTCCTGGGAATATGCGGCCACAGCATTACATTTCCAAACACGGTCTGTTTTAATGATCTGAAGTCTAGACCATAAAAAAAATCCAAACTGACTTTGGGACTCAAGGCAGTGTCCAAGCAGAGAGTGGATTCTTAATGCCACACTTGGATGACCAAATTTCATCGCAAACACATTCATTTCTAATAAACTGTGAAAAAAAATAAAAATAAAAAATCATGAATGCGATAACCCTATGTTCCAAACACATTTGGCTTGGCTCACACAAACCACATGGAGAAAAGCTATTACTCCAACTGACCCATTTCCTACTTGCATGCTGCTGCTTCAAGATTGCTCTCTGCGGCACCTTGACACTTCACTGCCATCCCCCCACCCCGACTTTCTAATTTTAAATCACTACAGGCGATGTCCTGTGGGAGTCAACTTACATTGCATGATGGTTGTGCAACTTAGGTCTGCCCTCAAGTTATTGCAACCTGCCCACTCATCAGTGTTCAGATGGTTTGCATTTTTAAATCAGCATTCTTTGCCTATCTGAACTGTTTTCATCCCTTTTTATCATTTTCTCTGCTGTGTTTCCCCTGCACTTTTCAACACGTGGCTTCCAAACCACCGTGTAAGTTACTCTTTGCTCAGTCAGATGTTTCTGCTGCTGAATGCACATTTCTTACAGGATTCACAAAGGAAGCATCTTTTTAACAGAAAAGCTTGCAGGAAGTTGAAGCTATAAAGGAAGAGGTCACCAATATTTTCCAGTGAGTCACACAACAAGTCTGAACGCAATTTAAACGTAATCCATAACAAAAATCACATGCTTTTCATATTTTTTTCACATTTTTTTGGTATCATACAACCAGAAGTTGATAAGAAACAGAAAGGATTTAATCTCAGTTCAGAAGACTATGAAAGTTTCTCATTGTCTGTGATCATGTAAGCTTGGTGTAGCTGACAGCCTCAGCATGAAGAATTAGTTTCACTCCTAAATTTGATATTCAGGTTACGATCTGAAAAAGGAATTGAGTTGCATTATATTATTTTAAATCAAAGTGATCCCCCCCCCAACACTTATAAGGTCATAAAAGCACACTTGTATTGGTTAGTGTGCACATGTGAGCATGTACATGATTATCTTTTCCACAGAGCAAAACATTATCTGTGTAAAACAAACAAACCCAAACAAACAAAAACAAACAAAACAAACAAAAAATCAGCATATAGCAGTATATTTGTCAATACTGCAAGCAAAAGGAGAAACACCAATGAGAATAACTCCAAAAACTTTACACATTAACTACTGTAGAAGCTTATCTATAATTCCTTGTTCCAAGTGGGGCCACAAAAAGGATACTCAAATCTCTTGAAGACCTGAGCTATGCAGGCAAATCTCTGTGCTGCTTTAATGTTTTTTGCTCACAAGAAAAGCCTTGTCGTCCAGCAGTAGAGCTTAGCTGGAAGCGAATTCAAGGTCATTACTGTATTAGTTGAAAAAGGACCCCTACAACCTCACAGGATCTTGAAGACTGTGCATGGAAAGCTGCACTAAGTCCAGAGAAATAGAAGGTTATCTTATCTCCCTCTGCACTAATAGTCGTCACCCCCTCAGCTCCTGCAGCTTTTCACATCTCACAGTCCCCAGCTTTGGGAGGAGAGGGCTGTCCCTCCACATGCTTCCTACCTCCCACTGGCACTTGCCACCCCCTGTTGGTGGCAGACCCCCCTGCTGCTCACTGAGGAATGTCCCTTGGTAACACCCAGGGGTGTGCTTGGGCTCATGCCCTGTGTTCTTGAAAGAAGTCCATCTCAATTATGAGGAGAAAAACATTTGTGTAGGAAACCAGAAATTATGATCATAATGAATTGCACTGACTAAAGAAAACCAGGCAGCTTCGTTGGTGGAGTAAGTCCACTGGATGCTTCAGGGAGAAATTTCCTCCCACGAAGCACCTCCTCTAAGAGGAGAGGCTGAGAGAGTTGGGGTTGTTCAGCCTGGAGAAGGCTCTGGGGAGATATTATTGCAACCTTTCAGTACTTAAAGGGGGCCTTTGTGAAAGATGGAGAGAGACATTTTACAAGGGGTAATGGTGTTAAACTGGTACGAGGGTAGATGTAGATTAAATACAAGGGCAAAACTCTTTGCTATGAGTGTGGTGAAGCACTGGAACATGTTGCCTAGAGAAGTTGTGGATGCCCCATCCCTGGAAGTGTTCAAGGCCAGGTTGCATGGGGCTTTGAGCAGCCTCATCTAGTGGAAGATATCCATGTCCATGGAAGAGGGATTGGAACTAGATGACCTTTAAGGTCCCTTCCAACCCAAACCATTCTGTTATAGGATTCTATTATTCCACCTCTCTCATATATGCTCATCATACAGGTTTCAAGTTGTTACAGCAATTCTACAGATATTTTTAAATTATCATTAACGTTGCTCATTGTCTCCATCCCTGCTGTAATAATCCTCCCTACTTACAATGAGACCACTGGAGTCAAAGATCCTCCAAAGGAGGACCAGAGGAGTAAGTCTGCACCTGGAGAAAAGACTCAAGACTTAACCCAAGCAAGCTTCCTCTTCAGCAGAAGTAATAAAGCTGTTTGCCCCAGGGCTGAAGATCTCATTTTCCTACGTATCTGCTTTCTGTTGGGCTCTTTCAATCATTAACTGATCAAAGCTCCATATGGAGAGGGGCTATTTTCTTACCCTGTCTGGTTGTCCGCATGAAAGCCGTGGAAACCATGAGCCAAGGTACAAACCAGTGAAGTGGACAGAAAGGGGAGACTGTCTTATTTGCTTAATAGAAGTAATAGCAGCAGCTATGAAAAAGAAAGGCAAACCCTAAGGGTATCTTTGAAGCATCCCAGGAAATAAAGCTAACTCACCAGTGGAAATTAAAGACCATTTTCCAAAAGCAGCACCAATTTATGGGAAATTTCATTTTGCTCCACTGAGGTGCAAGAAACCAATATGTTCCCCCCCCAACATCGAGCTCATTGTTTTGCAACAAGAAGCACTTTTAATTTTTCTTAAGAAAGCCTCCTGACTATTTCTTAAATGAGAAGAGATGGATGAGGGAGATTTTTATTATTATTATTCCTTTGAAACATTCCTTCCTTTCAACACTGTCTATTGTTAAATTAATTTGTACAGACCCCAGCAGCTCAGAGGTCAGGATGGTTCAAGTTGATGTTCCAAGCTCTGTACTGTTATGTTAAATAGGGTTTTTCTTGGCTTCAGCTTTGCAGGGAGAAGGTCACCTTGGGGTTATTTGGGGTAGCAAATGTTAGCTGTGGGCAGCCATTCCCAGAGGGCTGAGAATCAAACCATGGTTTATTTGATGGAAAGCTTAGGCGGCCTGAACAGATAGCAAATGCTCCTTTAGTTTTCTTCATCTCTTAGACAGCTAATTCCAGGGTATTAAGAAACCTCTGGCATAGGGCAAGACAGCTGGAGGCTGCATTTCCAGGGAGGGGAAACACACTCATCCTCTCATGTGGGAAGTGCCAAATTGGTTTTAGCATTATCACATCATTTCTGCGGTGCAAGCCATACAGTAGGCAGCAACAGACAGGAAAGCCTGTGGGGAGTGGCGGCTGCCAAAATATGTATATTAGTCTGTTGATGGCCTCGGCACTTGTCTTATTGGCTGTGATTATGCCTCTTAATTAATGAATCTCTTCTGGACAACTTCCTTGTTAGTCCCAATAAATTTGGCTCCTTCCTTCAACATGATTTTCAGAGCAGTCAAGCTGCATTCAGTATTATTTGTGGGAACATAAAATGTCTTCTGGAACAAAGAAGAAGCATCCAAACAACTCAGAAGTAGGATTTTCCCCCTTCTTTTTTCACTATTGCGCAGCATCTCTTTAACCTATATTTATCTATCTTCTCGGACAAGATTCCTTGGGAGGTATGTGAACAATTGTATTGCTAACCTGAATCACCCGTTAAATGTAAGCCAAGGGTCCCAAACCAGGGCATTTGGGAAATGAAATCTCCAGTTCTTTTTTGCTTCTGGGGATGCAGGCAGACAGCACGCCTGTCCTCAGGTTCTCTGATAAAACCTAGGGCTTCAGGTTAAAGCAGGTAAGGGTGGAGTGGCTTTTTTATTATTATTAATTTTACTAATGACCTATTTCCAGGAGCTCAGGCTGTAAGAAAATTACCAAATATAGTGAGACTTGCAGTAAAACTCACTCAAGCTGGCAAGCCAGCAGCTGGAGAAATGCTCAGTGTGGCTTCTGCCAAGGAACGTGTCCTAGATTATTCTGTAGGAGCATAAGGGTTTAGATGCATAAATATCTGGATTTTAGTGGGAGGTCAAAGCTATCTTCTATGCATCTGATACCCACTCTCCACACTCTGTCATCAAGTTCAAGCTGCCTGGCATTGAAACCAGCTATCACTTTCCTGCAGCCCACAGTGCCACCTCCACAGCCCACAGACAGGTTATGTGAGTGTGGGCTGAGAGGAGGGAAGTAAAAATAGCCATACCAGCTCTTAGCCTTCACATGCAGACTCTCCCACTGCCAATGGAAATGTTCGTCACATCATCAAGGGCCAAGGAAAATCTGGCCTTGCAGTGACTGACTGCACCTCTTGGGTCAACTTCCAGCCACCCAACTTGCAGCATCTTTTCTCAACAGCCTTGACAGCAGCTCTCACTTCGATACACAATTGAGACTCAACACTCTGGCCAGAATTTCCTCCCAAATTTCAGATCAGGGGAGACAACACAATCTCTTTGTCTTTTACAGACTGGTTATGAGCCAACCACGGTGTTGTTATTATAACTGAAGGTTTCTGAAGAAATGTACTATGTATCACTGCATGTGAAATTCAGAAAAACTTCAGTGATAGAAAAACTATCACTTCCATGCTCTTCCATCAAAACTACAGAGGGGAAGAAGTGTCACACAGTTGTGCTGAAAATAAGCAATTTTCACAATATAACTCAAATCAGCCCCTACAGTCTCTCAAGGAGCCCCTCACATAGCCATGTACTACCTGCAGTCAGCCTTACCTATTTCTGATCCTTTTTTTGCCATTTCCTCTTGCCATAATTTTGCTGTGTCCAGGCCACGTTCACGGTGACATGAAAAGATTCAAGGTTGCTTTGAGTTGCAGCAAATGTCAGCAGTGCTTGGTTCCACCATGGGACATGGGTGCAGAAACCACTTACTTTAGCTTGCATGTCCTCACACACAGTAGAGAAGCAGCTAAGGTTATCTTTTCTGTCCTTGCAGAACTACCAGCTGGCTCTTTTGGACAGTTTTAGTCATATTTCAGCTGCTACAGCAGTGTCTCTTGATCCAAGCACCAGGAAAAAAAAATGAAATGTCTACAGGAGTATATAACCACTGCAAATATCCAAAGACAGTGCAAATTACTTTCCCAAAGTGAACCTTTGTATGCCAGTAGGTAATCATGGCGCGATCCAGCTTTGTATAAACACCATCCCAGCTGGCTACACTCTTACAACTCAGAAGTTTCTCTACATGGGCAAAGCCTCGTGGATCAGGCCACAGAGCTGCACATTTTATTTGTGCTACCTTTGTGCACAGAATCACAGAATGTTAGGGGTTGGAAGATATCTCAAAAGATCATCAAGTCCAACTCCCCTGCCAGACCAGGACCACCTAGAGCAGGTCACACAGGAACATGTCCAGGCAGGTTTTAAATGTCTCCAGAGAAGGAGGCTCCTCAACCTCCCTGGGCAGCCTGTTCCTGTTTCTGTCACCTTCACCATGAAAAAGGTTCTCCATGTGTGTACATGGAACCTCCTCTGTTCCAGCTTGCACCCATTGCTCCTTGTCCTGTCATTGGATGTCACATTGGATGTCACACCTGGCTCCATCCTCCTGACACTCGCCCTTTACATATTTATAAACATTAATGAGCTCACCCCTCAGTCTCCTCCAAGCTAAAGAGACCCAGCTCCCTCAGCCTTTCCTCAGCAGGGAGATGCTCCACTCCCTTAACCATCTTTGTGGCTCTGCACTGGACTCTTTTGAGCCGTTCCCTGTCCTTCTTGAACTGAGGGGCCCAGAACTGGACACAACATTCCAGATGCAGCCTCACCAGGGCAGGATAGAGGGGGAGGAGAACCTCTCTCGACCTCCTAACCACACCCCCTCTAATACACCCCAGGATGCCATTGGCCTTATTGGCCACAAGGGCACATTGCTGGCTCATGGCCGTCCTGCTGTCCACCAGGACCCGCAAGACCCTTTCCCCTGTGCTACACTCTAACAGGTCAGTCCCCAACCTGTACTGGTACCTGGGGTTGTTCTTCCCCAGCTGCCAGACTCTACACTTGCCCTTGTTCTACTTCATTAGATTTCTCCCTGCCCAACTCTCCAGCCTGTCCAGGTCTCTCTGAAGGGCAGCACAGCCTTCTGGTGTGTCAGCCACTCCTCCCAGCTTTGTGTCATCAGCAAACTTGCTGACTCTGCTCCCTCATCCAGGTCATCGATGACTATGTTGAATAGTACTGGTCCCAGTACCGACCCCTGTGGGACTCCACTAGATACAGGCCTCCAACTGGACCCTACCCTGTTGACCCCAACTCTCTGACTTCTTTCCTTCAGCCAGTTTCCAATCCACCTCATTACCCAATCACCCAACCACACTTCCTCAGTTTAGCTGCGAGGATGCTGTGAGGGATGGTGTTGTGTCAAACACTTTACTGAAATCAAGATAAAACACATCCACTGCTCTACCATCATCTATCTACCTGCTTATGTCCTCATAAAAGGCCATCAGGTTGGTCAAACATGACTTCCCTTTGGTATAAACATGTTGACTGCTCCTAATCACCCTCTTACCCTTGATATGCTTAGAGACAGCGCCAGGGATAAGTTGTTCCACCACCTTTCCGGGGATGGAGGTGAGGCTGATCAGTCTGTAATTACCCCAGTCCTCCTTCTTAACCTTTCTGAAGACTGGAGTGACATTTGCTTTCCTCCAGGCCTCAGGCACCTCTCCTGTTCCCCATGACTTACGAAAGGTGATGGAGAATGGCCTAGCAATTATCTCTACCAGCTCCCTCAGTACCCACGGGTGCATCCCATCAGGACCCATGGATTTATGGATGTCCAGATTCCTTAATGGGTCCCTAACTCAGTCCTCATCAACCCAGGCAAACTCCTCCTTTATCCTGGCTTTCTCTGGGGCCTCAGGGGTCTGAGGCTCCTGAGGACAGCTTCTGGCAGCACCGACAGAGACCAAGAAGGCATTCAGTAACTCCACCTTCTTTGTATCCTCTGTCACCAGGGCACCCACCTCATTCAGCAGTGGGCCCGCATTGCTTCTAGTGTTAGTTTTAACTGAAATGTATCTGAAGAATCCCTTTCTGTTGTCCTTGACCTCTCTTGCAGTTTAACTCCAAGGAGGCCTTAGCTTTCCTACACCGTCTGACAACAGTCTTCTCTTCCTCCCAAATGCCCAGCCCCTCCTTTCATGATCTGTAGACTCTCTTCTTCCACTTGAGTTTGCCCAGCAGTTCCCTGTTTAACCATGAGGGTCTTCTGGCCCCTTTTCTTGATTTCCTACCTGTTGGTATGCTCTAATCTTGAGCTTGGAAGAAGTGGTCCTTAAATGTTAACCAACTATCTTGAGACCCTTTACCTTCCAGTACCCTGTCCCATGGGATTTCACCTGGCAATTGCATGAAAAGGACAAAGTTAGCCCTGATGAAGTCCAGGGTTGTGATTCTGCTTGGTGTTCTGTTCCTGCCGCACAAGATCCTGAACTCCATCTCACGGTTGCTGCAGCCAAGTCTGCCCTTAACCTTCACTGCTTCAACCAGACCCTTCTTGTTAGTGAGTATAAGATCAGCAGCATCCCTCTCCTAGTTGGCTCATCCAACATTTGCATCAAGAAGTTATCATCAAAGCACTGGAGGAACCTCCTGGACTGTGGATGGCTGCCTGAGTGGGCCTTCCAGCAAATATCTGGGTAGTTAAAATCCCCCATGAGAACCAGGGCCTGTAATTGTGAGGCTGCTCTCTGCTGCCTGTAGAAGGCCTCATCAACTTCCCTGGCCTGATCAGGTGGCATGTACCAGACACCCACACCAGTATCACCCATGCCAGCCTGACCCTCAGTTCACAGCCACAAACTCTCAACAGGCTCCTCATCTGCCCCTGGACAGAACTCAATACATTCTAGTTGCTCTCTGACAAAGAGCAACTCCACCACCTCGCCTTGCTGGCCTGTCTTTCCTAAAAAGGACACAGCCATCCACGAGAGAAAAAAAAAGTGATCCTAATTCCTGTGTGGGGCTATCATATTCCTCCTATTGCACTTAACAGGAACTAAAGATACATTAACTCAAAACCAAAATAGATCTGCCATTCATGGACACAGTCCTGTCCCTAGACCTCAGTAAAGCAGCACACACCAGCTAACGGCTGCTGCGCTCTTTCCAATCTTCTTCAAGTACTTTGGCTTTAACAAGGCCTCTCTGTTCTCCTCTTCTGGCAGGACAATGACTGTCAGGCTTTTTCAGTAATGAATACACAGTCTATTCAAAAAAATCTAGGTCAACCCTTCTTTATATTTTACAGACAACATTTCCAAAATAAGATTTGTTTTTCTGTGCAAGAGCATCATAGGACATGGTGACTTTTCAATAGGTCCTCCAAATGGACCAGCCCACAGGCATTTGAGAGATGGATACCTGGAGAAAGAGAAGCTGCAAGGCTTGTGTTCCATCAAAGTTAATCACTACAGTTTTACTTCTAGAGCCTCTTTCTTTAATTTGCTTATGAAATTTTGTGTGAGACAACATCAGCACATACACTTCATTTATTCCCTCTCTTCTGTTTACAAGGCATGATCATCTGTCAGAGATGGAAAATTGGCTGCTTCAAAACAATCTCTTAGAAATCCACATGACTTTTTAATGCTGCACTCCCCGGTAAGTGCACATATATTGACTGTTGCATTTATACCTTGGTAGGAGCTTTAATTCTCCAGCAGCCTATTTTTGACACCATTTTCAAATATCAATACTGCCTTCGTTCTTCTGCATGTCTTCTGGGGCCTCTTAACATGAGCTCTGCAAAAGCATTCCTAACGAGCATTACAGCAGTCTCTGAACCATTCAGTACCGTTGCTGGCACCATAAGCAGAGCATTAAGCTGAGATATTACAGAAACTGTATCGCACTATGTTTGACATTATTGTTAAGAAAAGCATTCTTTCTCACCGTTATTACTGCATATTATTATCTTTACAGATTAAACAGGAACAGTGACAGCCAGGGGAAAATAAACAGCACACAAACTGGAACATTATGCCTGTGGAATGGTACAAAAGGACCAAAAGACAAATCTCATGCAAGAAATTATTTAAACATTTCAGCCTGGTTCTGGCTCCATTCACTTACAGGGTGTCATTAATGGTCTCCCCCCATCCCTAGGGTTGTTTGAAAGGGGAAATGAGATAACGCCCAACCAGTCCTCAAAGCACGCCAGCCCTTTGAACAGCGCTCGGCGGTCAGACTCTGACTAACACCATCAGTAGCCGCTTTCCTCCCAAACTCACTGGCAGCCAACCAGGGATCTCCCTCCCAGGCACAGTGCTGCAGACCCAGGGCCAGCTGGCCACTGCTGGCCGCCCTCCTCTTTCACCTCCCTCCCCTTTGCTCCCCACTGTCTTGCTCAGCAGAACTCAGATACAAGCAACTCCTTTCACCCTCTCCTTCCAGTCATAACCAAGTAACTTGTCACTTGCCACCATCTCAAGTAAAAACTGCTGGGCTTGTGAAGAAAGATCACACACCCATGGCATTGAGGGACACTTATTTTGTCTTTGAATCCCAGAACCACCTCAGGGTTCTCTGGCTGAAGGATCAGCCAAGGTAACGCCTGTCTGGACTTGCCCACCTAGGCTGGACCACAGAGCAGAAGAGAGTTGGGGCATAAACACCCACCCCAACCTGAGCGAAACCTCAGAGAAACCTACTGACTGCAAAAACTGGATTTCTTTCAAGAGTGATTTTCTCGATGCCCAGCTTAAGAAGCTGCACAGAATTACGTGACCTGTGGCAATCCTTCACTCAGCTACGAACTTCTGGGTTACCAACTGACTGTAGCATTAAAAAAAGTAATTAAAAACATTCACATTTAACAACACTACTAGAGGAATAAATTTAGGCAGCAGCAAAGAGAAAAACAAGTTATTACACATCAGAACAGTGAGGATGAGCTCAGTGAAGCAGCTTAACTATTTGGAGGGAAAATACAGTGAGTCACCCTTTAAATTTTCAAATGTTCTCAATACAATCTCTCACAAGACTGCAAAGTACATTAAAGACTCGGAAAGAGACTGCAGGCTCACTGATTCAGATATCTTACCTAAGAGTAACTGGTTTGGTTATTGGACTTCATTCATGCTATCACCTGGGTCACTGACTTGAATCAATCTGTTTCAACATGAAACTGCCTTGAAGTTTTTTATTTACACACTGGCTGGTATACTGCCAAAGCAACAGAAATTATTACCACATACGTGTAGTACTGATGACTTCTGTGCTCACCATTCACTCTCCCACCTAACCCACCACGCTGCTTTCCTTTCTTGCCCTTCTTCCACCTTATTTTGGGAGACAGAGAAAACAAAGAGTGAAAAGACCTTTTATAGAAGAATTTCTCTCCTCCAAGCAGAGGGACTTTCTAACCAACTGGAAATACATGCAACACTGCTTCCTGAAGGCCATAATAGCCTGAAGCTCTTTTATTTGTGGGACAGCCCTTTCTAGTCCAGTCCACGTTTGTCTTACATGTCAGCACAGTAACCCTCAAGAATTCTTCTGCCCGTTCAGGTCAACAGCACTGGGGTCATGCTTCTGCAGAAATCATTCCTGCGTCTCATTCAGCTTCCCTGCTGTCACCCAGGTGGATTGCCTGTCCCTGCCCACCTCCCCCTCCTTCCTCAGCACCCTGCTCCTCTCACTCTCTGGCTTATCCAGAGACTTACTTTCCCTGTCAGTGCTTTTACAGGAGCACAGTGGGAATGTGCAGCATCACATGCAACAACAGAGGCAGGAGTGTGTGCTGCATGTTTAAGCCAATAAGGAGCAAAAGGATACCCGTTAGAAGACAAAACAAACCTTACCTGTAACCATTCACCACTCAAGTCTTGTGTTGGACCTTACAAGCATAAATCTTTGGCATAATTACTACCAGCAATCACCAAGAGTGCCAGTTCGTAGAAAGTCAGTACACATATTGCACAGATTTTAAAGCCCTTGCAATTAATTCTGCTTTATGTGACAGTAGCTGTTCAATAACTTTCCAAACTGTCACCATCATTTGATTCTTTTTTTTTCCCTGCCTGAAAAATGGGGACACCTTACAGCAAAGCAGGGCAATTGTATCTGCAGGATAAGCTGAGGTACTACTCCATTCTGCCAGTTATAACAAAAGCAATCATTAATGGGAAACAAAAATACTTTGATTATAAAGCAAGTTCAGTCACTACTTAGTGACTGCTTAGTACAGAATAAAAAATTACAATGAATTAATTTAGCATCCATGTGGTTTGGGTTTTTGTTTTTTGGCAACTTCACCCATGGAATATTAAACGCACTGTAATGCCAAAATTGTATGCCTCTTGCAGTTTTACCTGGTTTTGCTTATTTTAGATAAGAAAGAAGGGGTGTCAAAGCAGAGAGACATTCCCTTGGTGACTAACCTCTTTATCTAACAGTCTTTCATTGTCTGCTTCCCTCTACTGTGTACAGATCTGACCCTATGAGACATTTGAGCATTCCGTGGTCCTTAAACTATCTGCCCACCCTCAAGCACTCCTGTAAGACAGGGAGGTGGTGTGGGGGGGCTCAGCTGTCCCACCTACAGTGCTGGGATGGATGCAACACTATCAAAAAGTCCAGGAGCCAGTGCAGCACGGAGGACCAAATCCTGCTCTGGATCCTGGATGTATACTATAGCAAAAAGGCTGTTTAGTTAAAGGAAAAAAAGTCAGAATAGTTTGACTTGAGCAAAAGAGAAGCACTTCGGGACTCAAACTTGTGAGCAAACCACTCATTAGTGGCACAGTCCCACCTCAGCTGGGTTTGCAGCCTGTCTGCCAGCTGGGCTGGAGGGCTCTTGCATTTAAGAGCTGGCTCTGAAAGTGCTGTCTGGGGTCACAGCTAGACAGGAGGTGTCCATCTGTATGTCTCACACATCTTCCCCACTTCTTTGCCTGGGTTTTCACATCAGGCAGTGCCAAGAGAAGTGAATCGCTTCCACTGTGCTGGACTCCCTCCTGGGCGCCCGTGCAGTCACCACTTGCATGAACCCATGTTCGTAACTCCAAACAGGGTGACAATGTGGATTCAGATGATGCTCTTCCAGCTGCCACTGGGAGCAAGATCCTGCTCCCACACCCCACCGGAGGCCACCTTCCAAAGTGCCTTGGCATGCTCCTTCTGTTTTGGTTTTGGGGAGGGTGGGGAAACACTGCTCCAAGAGAAAAGGAGTGGTGGGATGGGGGGAACCTGGGCCCAGAGACACAGGAAGGAGGACCAGTAGGGATGCCACCTGAGTCACCACCTCACCTCCACATTTCCTGTGCCCTGCCAGCCCTGCAAATTTCAGCACCATGCTCGCTCCATCCTGCCTCAGTCACCCTGCTGCCTGGCTGCCCCCCTTCACCTTTCCTTCCCTTAGTAAATTGAGCATCAGACACCAGGTGCTTCACTTTAGGAGAAGAAAACAGCTCTTTCACCTGCACTGGGGAATGCACCGGCTCCCGTTCAAATCAAAAGGAAGGGATCATACGGATGCACTTCAATTAACTGCACTGGAGAGTCAGGCTGCAAGAGTGCTTCACCTCAGCCACATCCTTTCATTTACATCTTCTGTTAGAGAAGGGGTGGTATCCAGCCATTTGAGCAACCTGGGGAATAAATAATGTGCACATACTCCTGAAGTCCTCATATTTTCTTCCTGCACCCCCATGCATTGGCCTGTGCGCACACATTCCCTTTGGAGACTGCTGTGCCAGGTAACACAGTGCCAGTGGCTGCTTGATGCCAGAAGCAGGACACATATCAACAACTGGCAGACAGCTGCTGAACTGAAGTGCTCAGTCTGATGTCCCTTGAATAGCTTTACAGACAAATGCTGAAGCAGACAGGAAATGAAGACCAGAGCGGGGTAGCAGGAGGTCATTATCTTTGCATGCCCCCTATTCCCATTTTTATTTTCACCTCATCTTCTCCAAAATGCTTGTCCAAGGTAACTTGCCCTTGGACACCCCTCCACAGGCTGCTCTCCTTTGCAGGGACTAAAATAAGGATCGCCTTGTGTTCCACCCTTGTGCAGTTACACCTGCTCAGGAAGCCATCACAAGCAAAAATGCTGCATTTGTTCACATGTGAAGACTGCAGTGATTCAAGAGCTGTTTCAGTTTGACTTGGACAAACTGGGATAACCATTCTTGTCTGGACTGAAAGATGATTTTTTTGCTTTAACTTTAAGGATGATCCCATGCACATCTCACCACTGATTCAAGAGGGATATGGATACGTCGACTGTCGTCCGCTCCCTGGTATCAGCCCACAATGCTCCCCTCTTACGCCAGTACCACCATCAAATAGTGCAGAGCAATTTTCAGATAATGTGCATCTCAGGAAGGAGAAAGAAATCACAAAGAAACAGGATCAAAAGAAAAACAGCACAAGGCTTCTTTGGAGCAGGAGGGTGTGGTATTTCTCATATTTTTTCCCTTAAAAGTAATTTTTAAAGCCTCTGTGAACACACACCCTTCCTGAAAGAATGTGAAGAAAGAACATTCACAGGGATCTTAAAATCACTCTAAATATGGGTTGCACATGAAGTGTGTTATGCACACAAATAATGATGTTCAGTTAAGAATTTCTATCACAGTGTACCCTTAACAAAAGTTAAGGGCAGTTAAAAACAGAGGTCTAAAGTCAGGACTAGTCTGCAGTGGTTTTTTGGCACATCACTTGTGCTTCCTCTGACAACAGGCATCCCCATTTCTATTTACATTTACTTCTAACTGCTACAGAAATAACAAGTCATGAAGTTCTGGATGGATTGAGAGCTGTCCTGGACTGAGAGCAATCCTGAGCAGAAAGACTTGGATGTGCTGGTTGAGGAAAAGCTCAGTATGAGCCAGCGATGTGTGAACGCAGCCCAGAAAGCCAACTGTATCCTGGGCTGCATCAAAAGCAGAGTGGCCAGCAGGTCAAGAGAGGTGATTCTGCCCCTCTGCTCTGCTCTGGTGAGACCCCACCTGGAGTAGTGCATCCAGCTCTGGAGCCCCTAACATAAGAAAGACATGGACCTATTAGAGCAGGTCCAGAGGAGGCCACAAAGATGACCATAGGGCTGGAGCCCCTCTCCTGTGAGGACAGGCTGAGAGAGTTGGATTTGTTCAGCCTGGAGAAGAGAAGGCTCTGGAGAGACCTTATAGCAGCCTTCCAGTAACTGAAAGGGGCCTACAAGGAAGGTGGGGGGGGACTTTTTACAAAGGCCTGTAGTGACAGGACAAGGGGTGATGGTTTGAAACTGGAAGAGGGTAGATTTGGATTGGAAAAAAGAAAGAAATTCTTCACTTTGAAGGTGGTAAGACACTGGAACAGGCTGCCCAGAGAAGCTGTGGGTGCTCCATCACTGCACATGTTCAAGACCAGGCTGGATGGGGCCTTGAGCAATCTGGTCTAATGGGAGGTGACCCTGCCATGGCAGAAGGGTTGGAATGAGATGATCTTAAAGGTCCCTTTCAACCCAAACCATTCTATGATTTGGTAGCACATCAAGTACTCAGCAAAGAAATAGGTTCAGGTCACCTTTATGCGTGGAAAATAGGGCAAATGTAGAGGAATAAGGGCAGTACCAGTACTCAGAATTATATGCTCTTTTCCCTGAATTCATTCCCTTGCTCTAAGTTACACATTTATAGTAACAACAGGAATGGATGAGGTGCACAAATGCCCTAGAAGAAAATGTGCTTGAACCTGGGACATCATAAACACTCAAACCTTATGAAGAACTCATCTGAAAATACTGCTGCCATACAGCTCTGATGTCCTTCCTTCAGAATAACCATCACAACGCTCATTTGAACACAAGATTCAGCAGAAGAAACCGAAATCTCCAGATGTTGTGACTAACAAAAAGTAAACACAAAGTTTTTGTACTGGATGTTCCAAAAATAGAAGGGTGTTACTTCCAAAGCTGTAACTTTCTTGCTTTCTAAGTAATACTCTGCTGCAAGGATGCCAAGCTATTTTGAACACAGCCCATAACAGAACTCATTCAGGACAGCAAAAAAGTGCCAGTGCAAAGCATTTTTACTTTACTAAATTTTTAGATCATGGCAATGCCAATAACATAAAATTATTAATCTTGATGTATGAAAAAAAGTACCAAATTAATTGTTAAAAAGTTACTTTGCTTGCCTAGAGGATACCCCTTTTGGTAGCTCTCATCTGCTATTGAAAAATGAGGCATTGGTCCAAAACAAAGAGTAAGCCTGGGGGAAAAAAAATAAAGGTCTTTGAATAATTGTCAAAATTTTTTCCACTAGTTTTTTTGACAGAAAGAGAAAGAGGAAGAAAAGCATTTTCATCTGAAACCACACATGGAAAAACAATTTGGGTTCCCTCAACTTCAGGGGAAAAAAAATTGCAGAGGAAGTTTTTATTTAAAAAAAAAACCAACCAACCCAAGACAAAACTGCACTCGGCAGCTGGGAACTCACTCGGCCATGGAAATCCACCTCCCCACAGCATCTCCTGCACATCCCGCTGCCTGCCTCACCCTGGGTACCACCCCATCACCACGGGGGGTGGGAGGGTGGAGTGTGTGTTACAGCTCTGCCATCCTTCAACCTGTGAGCTGGGGCAATTGGGAAAGAAGTGGGGGCTTTTTGTCATCTTTTGTTCCCACACAACTGTGAATGTGACACCTGGGAAGGAACAGTCATCCGGGCTCTGGCCAGTGAAACCTGCTACTTAATGCTGGCATCTGTGACAGCCAGAGATTTAACAGACACGCTTCTGATTGGTTTTTTGTTTATGTAACAGCTTCAAAATATACTGGGATGTTATGGCAATGCAAAAGACACTACCCATCCCAAATGCTTAAAATGAAAACATAAAAAAACCCCACAAAAGTCAACCAACCAAAGCATGGGTGAAAACGAACATTCAATAAAAGATGTGATGTGAGGCATGCACTCTTCACTCCTTAAATCTCTGGCTGCTCTTCTGAGCCATTTCACGTTACTCAAAACTACTTGCAGTCATTGCAGTCGAAGCAGTTCAGCTGGGATTTGCAGCAGCCTGTCCCAGGAACCCTCTGCTCCCCACACAGGAGCAACTGCAGCCACGTTTTCCATCAGGACCATCCTGGGAAGAGCCGTCTGCAGGAAGGGATGGATGAGGAGGAACAGCTCACACGGAGAACACTGGTGCAGGGAAAGAGGACTTCAGACAACCAAGGGTGGGAGGGAGGGAGGGGAAGTCAATTGTCAGCCACAGCCTGTAACGGGAAACAATGAAGTTTCGTCCTGGAAAGCCCAACATCCCACCAAGTCCCAATATGTTCCAGGCATTTTAGTGGTTAGCAGTAAGCGCCTGAAAAGAAAGCACAGGAATTCCAGTAACTGGATTCAAGACAGTAATACAGCCAGAGAGATGATACACACTGGGTTTATATGAAATATATTACGTGAAAAGGAAGTCTGACCAAGGGCAGCAAATTCAAAAAGATGTCTGGGGAAATATATGCTGAAATCAATGAGAATGGCTTCAGATGCTCAGCAGTTTCCAAAACGGGACTCATAACCCAATGCATTCTCTTCTTGGAAATTATTTAAAAGCTGCTTTTCTGTAATTATCCAAATTTAAATTACCTTAAACTATCCTCTACCTAAAACTTGAAATTAAATCCGATTTCCACAAAGAACACAATCAGACTGGCCCAAAGTTCCTTTAGATTCTGGTCTTTCTATGTCCTGATTTTCAGCCTATAGATGCCAAAAGATACTCAAAATTAAATCAGTCCTCAGCTTTAACCACCAGTGCCAGGAACTATGGAACAACAATTAAATACTGGAACTAAGCAGAAAAAGGGGAGACAAATGAAGATAAAACTTTCCTTGTGGTCAGATCAGCCCTAGAATTTCCCACTGAATTCCTTTCATCTTTGCAGACCTTCCATTTGTACTTGGATAAAGTACAACAGAAGTGTTAATGAAACCTTAGAGAATGTATATAGGCCAGCCATGCCAAACAGCACATACCTATCCAAAGGGGCTTGGGGAGGAATGTGCAATGTGGGGACTGTGCTATGGTACCATCACCTCCAAACAGGAGCTTTTGGGTTGAGAGCAACATCCTCTACTCAGGCAAGAGGAGAGAGGACGTTGCTTTATCCTCAGGCCAATCACTAATACATGCTTAGATTGCTCAAGGGCACCTTCCCAAACAGAGAATAATCAGCCCAATCAACCTGAAAGCAAGGGTACAAAACCAAAGGATTTGTAGAACAGACACCACCGAGGACCAACAGAGACTGTTTCTCCCCCTGAGGCAGGAGATCTATATATGCCAATTCAAGAGTATCTCCTTGCTGATGTTCTGAGCAACACATCTGGCAAAGCAAAGGCTTCCTTTGCTTGCTGCTTGTGTTCATTTACATTTAAGCTCCCTTCTTTCCTAAACAAACAATAACAACAACAATCTATATACCATTCCTGGCCCTGTTCTCTAACCTCCAGCAAGCTTCAATCTCCTGGAAATCACCCTCCAGAGACACAGTTTATGCACAGCCCATTTCCCAGCTCCTCAGGCAGGATCAAAGGTGCTGTAACAGTGTGGCACTGAGTACCAACCCACCATAAAGTCTCCTACCCAGATCTGATATTTTTAAAAAGCACTGGCAGGTGATCTCTGCTGGTATAAAATCTAATCTGAAGCTACCATAGCTGCTGTAAACTCTGTGCTGCCTGCTCTGCCCAGGTAAACAGAGATACTAACGCCTGTGCCTGACCACATTCATCCCACCGAGCGGCATGGTACACGGGTGTAAGCCCAGCCCTAAGCTACACTTATCTTACCCATAATGTGTGTCATGGGTAAGAACAGTGGCATGAAGATTTCTTTCAGAAATTGGGATAGGAATCAAAGTTGCTTATAGCAGAAATTACATCTGCCAGTACTGTCATAAAACTGATCTAGAAACACTACCCTGAACTGTTATAGCAGCATTTCAAATGTCAAGGCCATGCAGAATGACCTCTAGAATTTAACAGTCTGGATTCCCACCTGGATGACCCATCAGAGAGCATCACCACTGTAACTCTCTCTCAGAAAAGGATTTAGAGGACAGATAACTTGTAATATATACGAAGCCAGGCATTTTTTCCAATTACTGGGCAAAAAATGAGTTTCTAAACCTAACCTCTCAAGTAGACACCACTTTTTCGCAGTCAGTCATCTTGGGGAGTGCTTAGGAAAAAGCTGAGTGAGATCTGGCATCCCTCCAGAAGAGCAGTTCCTGGATTTACACCCAATGCTGTGACCAATGATGCAGGTGAAACACCCATCAGCAGATGGACCCTAATTTGGTCAAGTCACTTTTCAGAAGATCCTTTCCTCCTCTGCTCCCACAGCTAAACTTGCACACCTGCAAGGCTGGACTGCAAGAGCAGCTACACATGGAAGCTGGATCCACCACCCCCCCTTTTGAGACCAGGACAGACCAAGACATTTTGCTGCTCTGCTCCTGCTGAAGGCCGCATGGCCACAAAACAAGCCTGGGAGAAGGAGACATTTCTAAAAACCTCCTTGCAGCAGAGAGGTCTTCCTTATTTTTTTGACTTTAGCAATCCTTGCAATCAAATTCCACCACCACACCTTTAGGGATGCTATAACAGGAATATGGCCAAGAGGAAGCCCCGGTAAGTAAGACACACTTACCCCGGGCCCATCGTGGGGCTTCAGTGCCTAATCAGCAACACCAAAGTTGTGCAAGCATCCATTTAACAACACATTTGATTGTCACTGTTGCAGCAATTCTTCTATTCTAGCGCTGCTTTACAACTATCTTCTTCAGAAGTTGGCTCTTCCACATGTATTTATAAAGGAGATGGCAACACAGAGCTCTGAACAGTCCAACCTGATGCTCAGCATTCAGCAGAAATCACCAGCATTCCATAAATTAGCTAGGAACATAAATGCAACGCAACACACAAACACAAATTATGGTTTCAGCAACATAATGGATAAATCATTACAGTTGTCCAGAATCAAATCATGTTCATGGGGGTGTGGGGGATGAGACCAAATGAATCAGAATCCTGTTTGTACCATGAAATCCCAATGTGCTGCTCCTAGTATCATTCTGAGGTGTTGGAATAACACAAAGTAACACAGGAAGTGTTGAGCAAGCAGTCCATATAGGAACAGACACCTTAGAAACCATAGTGACCTCTGTTTTCACCCACCTTCCTGTTCCTTTTCCTTTCCTTCCTCCCCAAAGTGCCTGCCCACGTGTGTTTTAAAGCCTTGCTATTTGTGGGATGCCCCAGAACTCATTATAATCCCCTTGGCCAAGCTGATATATAAATACAGTCTTCCCTGCTGCTGTTTTATTCATGTACATCATTTCCTCACCACTGCTACAAGGCGCAGCACCCCTCCCCTAACTATCCCTTTCTTGAAGGGGAGTTTTGGCTTTGTCAAAATTTAACTGGTGCAAAATGGTGCCAACCTGCAGCACAGGCAGCTGCTCCTCAGATTGGACTCGCTGGTGCACAGGAGGTCAGCCGGACCCCAGCCAAGAGAGGCAGAAACAGGCCCTCCCAGCTCACAGGGAGGTCACCAGGAGCCCCAAGGCTCCAACTCCACCCCACTCCCTCCCACTTGCATTAGTAATTCCACCACCCAACCCAAACCTCAGCTCCCTTTCAGAAACACAACACACTCACTGTACAATTCACTCCCCAGAGCTCACCAGAGGATCCAGGAAGGCTTCTGTGAATCAGCACCTCCTTGCTTACCCACCCTTAACAGCCCTGCTCGCGCCAAAGCCAAAAGCAGCACATACAGATCATCAGCCAAGTGGCTACTGAGCTAAAAATCTAAATCAAATCATACCAGTTAGCAAGCAGTACACTGGGTTAATACACTTCATACTCCACTGCATAAGACTGAAACTGAATTGTCATTTGGGTGACAACCTTCTGAGCAAGCAGACCTGTTCTGACTCGATTTTTGTAGCCTGCAGGTCTGGACTTTGGTTTTCTTTCTCACATTTGCATCTGCACGACAGTTTGCCAAACTATGCAAACTTAATTATGGCAATGAAAGGGCGTTGCCAAGATCTGTTGAAAAGTGCTGTAAATAAAACCAGAGGCTCATATAGTACAATGATCACTTTAATCAAATTCAGGCCTTTTGTATGAAAAATAAATCCAAAACAGACTCGGTTACTAGTTACCAGCAAGACATAAATTACACAAAATATTCTTTGCTAGTGTAAAATCCAACCTATGACATCTTCAACTGAAGGCATTTATCTGTGGGCACTGGGATGTGACACTGGACAGGCAAGCCATACCTCTTCATCTAACAAGCAGCTGCTTTTCTTTAAATACAAGAAACAATAGATTAGGAAAATATCTTCCCAAACTGTAACTGTTACGAGATCAACCTTACCGTACCATCCAGACAAAACTAACAACAGCCATAGTTTCATCTCTCCAAGACACAGAAGCAAGGTTTCGACACCAACACAATTATTTTCTGAGTATTAGCAGCTATTTTGTCTTATTCGGCCACTGGCCATTTACGGACCCTTGAGTCTAAACCAAGCCCCATTATGCAGAACAAGAGAATCCCAATTGGATTCAAGAAGACCTGGGCAAGACTGTCTGTAATCCATCAGCACCGAATCACCTAATCATGCTAATCTCCAGCATTTGCACATTATCAGGAATGTTGAACGACAAGTGATGAAGCTTGAGATACTTGTGTTCCCAACGACATGCAGAAGATAATCAAATATTACCTTAAACTGATGCAGGCTCTATTTATTTGCATACAGTCTTGAGGAATTGTTGCAAAGCTACACTGATTTTTTTCTTTTTATTGAAGTTAATGATATACCTCCTGCAGATCTGAAAGGTACTTGATTCTAAATAAGGAAATATCACCTGCATTTCTGATGGGTAATCATTTCAACCTTTATTATAGAAGCTGGTGAAAAGATAAATAAGGACAACCATTTTTTCATTAAAAAGTTCTTTTTTCTTTTTCTTTTTGGGGAGTTTATATTCTCCATCAGAAATTCAGTTCCTGTCCAAGCTACAAAATACTGTCATCCGACTGCAAAGCTATTAACAGGACAACTGCAACAGCGCGTGGGATGTTGCAGTAAAACCTTAGCGTTCGTTCACAGATTGGTTTGTACCAGGACAAACTGACAGCCATTCCCAAGAGCATGTCCTGAATCTTCCAGCTGTAGGAGGCAGGGAAGAGAAAACTGCTAATCTCAAAGTTTAAAAAAAAAAAAAAAAGTAATAATAAGAAGAATAATAAAATGCTGGGGGGAGAATAGGGGAATATTCTTAAAACCTGTTCCTCAGGTATTTTTATATCACTGTCAAGCAGCACAAAAGGAAGTAACCCCCCCATTTTAAAATACCTTTGCAAAAGCTGGTATATCAAAAAAAATGCTAAATGCAGCTGGTTGTCCATCTCATTTCCTTCTTGACATGGAAATGTATAAAACCCCTTTTTTGAATCGCATTCCTCCAGTTTTGAGAGATGGACACATTTCTTCCCCTGTAGATGACACATTTGTGTTCTTAGAAAATTCTCCCCTATTTCTGGGGAAAAAAACCAAACAACCAACCAACCAAACAAAAAAACCCAAAAACCACAAAAAACAAACAAACAAACAAAAAAAAAAACCCCAAACCAAAACCCAACAAAAACCATGGGCCAATTTAATCTTCACCCTCCCTGGGTTGCTGCCCTTGGCTCTCAAAAGATCCAGCCCGAGGGGTGATGCAGGCAGTGACTCTAGAGAGAGACCACAAGAGAAGCAAGCAAGAGCTGGCTAGAAATGACCTCAGTTTGGCTCTTAACTAATGAACAAGCAAACAATTCCCAACTTGAGCTGCAGGTTCCTCTCTTCTCCCCCCCCATACACAAGTTATTGGTGCAATCAGTACATAGTGCGGCCTTGTGCCTGCATGCTGAGGAGGTCACTGCTGTGGTTCAGGTTGATGAAGCATTGCAGATGTCCTCTGTAAAAAGCACACGTGTCAGCACAGAAAATGCGTATTTACAGAAGGAAAGAAACAGGATACACCTCAGCTGTTAGAAAACCAAACATCCTAGCATGCCACGATAAGGTAATGAAAAACGGTAAGGTACATAAAGAAAAAGAATTCTTTTGGTGTTGAGAAAACACAGGAGAGGTGGTACCATCACCTGGCAAGGTTACCAGGAGAGTTTCCACACCCACATCACCGTGCAGGCTGCTGACTGTTGCCTTATGTTTGTACATCCCCAGATGCTGCCACGGTTTCTCTCAACTCCTTTGTCACTTACAGAGAGCAAATACTGCATTTCAGCGCATGAAAGCCATGGAGATTGGCCTGGCAGGAGGGGCTGGGGACCACAGCTGTACCTTCTATCGCTCACCGAGCAGCCATTCTGCCTGCCTCCCCCAGCCACACCGTGCCACACCACGGCTCCTCCTCTGGCACGGGCAGCAGCATCCTGCCCAGGGGCAGCTGCAACCTCCCAGCATCCAGGGAGAAAAATGCCAGCGAGGACAATCTGTGAAGGTGACAGGAAGAACTGAAGTAGCCCTTGCCACAGTGCTTCCGATGCCATACCATCATCCTCTGAGGCTTTAGTCAGCAATTCCTGTTGATGCATTTCTTGCCTTGGAAGAAAATCTTCAGTGGGGGCATCCTGTGTTTGTTTCTACACCTGACCAGGCAATCGCTAGTAATATTTTGGAGACAACATCCTATTGCAACACCTGCTTGTACACAATGAACGAAGTTATAGAATGATCTATGGCAAAATCACTTAAACAAAACAAAACAATCTACATTTCCTCCTACCACTCTTTCACCTGCTTGCCTGGTTTGAATGCTTCACATGCCTTGACATAAGTATCTCAAGCACTGGAACAGGCTGCCCGGGGAAGTGGCTGAGTCACCATCCCTGGAGGTATTTAAAAGATGTGTAGAGTTGCTTGGGGACAAGGTTTAGTGGTGGACTTGGCAGTGCTGGGTTAACAGCTGGACTCAAACTTTTCTTTAGGTCTCTTCCAACCTAAATGATTCTATCTCTTCAGAAAGCTTCTGAAGAGAATACAGCAGCAGAGATGTAGTTTAACCCTTACGTGAGCCACATGCAAGACAAGGGTGAGCCCAGGTGCTGCTACTGGGGACATGTCATGTCTGCTCTGCACACTTGAGCTCTCGGCTCCAAGGAAATGAAAATTTAAACTCCTAACTTGACTGAGGAATTTAATTCAAGTGCTCTGAGTGATCAGGACTATACTGTCTTCAGACTAAATAAATTAACCCTATTATTTTTACTTAGACACATTTCACTGTTTATGAATTTCTGAAAAACAAGTATGTATTTCCTGTACATTTTTTAATGTTTGCTCTAAGATAAGAACATTTGAGACAAATACTATGAGCTCATTGTCTCTCCTGAGCTCTGTTAATATTGTAAGGAAAACCACAAATGAAACAAAGTTCTGAGTAAAAGGAATTCTGTTAACATCTTCGCAAAGCTTCCACTCAAACGGTAACAAAGCGTTCAGCACTAGGATCTGAAATATTAGAAACTGATGGCACAAACACATTTTTTTTGCTTACTGAACTTCAGATCGACACAAACTTTAGATGAACTTCAGATATTTTCATAGAATGAAGAACAATTTATCTTTAGTGTGACGAACCACGATCTTCCTTCTAACTATTGCAGGTAGACCCTGCCTCTCTCTCGCATCTCAAAGACCAGCTACAAGATCATTATCATGTAAACCATGAACATAGAGGGGATAGTTTAGATTTTCCAAGTTTAATGGAAAATATTTTGACCTGGAACCAAAGCCCTGATCGTTTTTCACACAATTCCAGGAAAATGGATTAACGATGCCCTAGAAAATCTGGACTCGGCAGTTTTTCATTGTATTGTCCCCCTGCTGCAGCAGGGAGTACTGGTAAATATTGGCAATGCCAATCAAACAAGAAGCATTGCTCAATATAAGAGATAAAAATCCTCCACTTGAAATCAGTACCATCAACATCCTTCATGCCTACCTGGGTGGGACAGCAGAAGACAGCTTTCAGTGAGAGGATGGAGACTTTCTCCCTCTAGAAGACCTTCCAACACCACATTGCCACCACCCACACCATCCAAGTGGTGGCTGCGACAGCCGTGGCAGCTCTGCTGGGCACACAGTAACTTACAGCCCAGCATCTGCCCCATCCCCTTCCCTTCCATGGGCTCCAGAGCTTACTTTTGTACGTCCATGGAAATATGACCATTGTATGTTTTAAACTGCGTGTCTGTGGGCTTAACAGAAAATCCATTGTGTGAATCAAGCCACTACACACTTGCACATTATCAAAAAAAAACAACCCAAAAAACAAAAACATACAAAAAAAAACCCCAACAAAAACTAAACCAATTTTACCTTAGATGACACAAAACACTCGGGGTTTTTTTGTCCATGCCGAAACTGCTCTGAAAAGATATCAGTATCATGCGACAACATGAAACTCCTTGAATGTCTCTTTTAAAATACAGGTTCACAAGGCTATTTATAAATGAATAAATAACCCAGGATGAGCAGAAAGCTTTCTCATGAAACCTGAGAAATAAGACAGTATCACTGCTCCTGGATCCTCTGCCATTTTATCGTGTTCTAGTAACTTTGCCAAGGGTGATGTAAAGGATCCTCTTAACTGTACTGTTCAGCCATCTCTGCATGATAACAATAAAACCAGCAATTTTCATATTTGTGACTCAGATGCAATTGGACAGAAGAAATCTAAAGTTTTTTTCCCCTTTGCAGTGTATCAGCTAAGCAATCACAAGTCCAAGAGCTTCACTGGTGTCAAAAGGAAGCAGCATTGTTAATATGTGACATGGAAAACAGCACTTCATTTTCTCTGTACTTTTCAAAATGAAGCCCTGGCCCAGCAGTAGATTTAATGCAGGCTGGGAAAGGAATGGGACTGAAGAGGAGCATCTCCTGGGTGAGGTCTGCCTTGGCTGTGAGCTGACACCAAGGAGCATCCTGCCTTTGCCTGAGAACAATGCTGGGACCTGTACTGACCCAGCCTGAGTCAGGCACATCGAACACCCCTTGCTGCTGAAAACCTCCAGACCCCCTCCAGGTTCCACTGGAGAGGTCACAGGGTGATTGTTCCCATCCTACACGTGACAATAAGAAAAGTGTGGCTTTTGGTCTTGGACAAAGATTGGAAAAGCTTAGAGCTGGGCTTATACCATACGCAGCCACTGGTGATATTTTATCCCTCCTCCCTTGCTTCATCCAGCAGCAGAGCTATGGCACAACTTGCCACCCCACCTCCTCAGCTGCACTCCAAATGTAAATTCAGCCTGGCCACCAGACAGCTTTGTGCCACTGCCTGAAGACAGCCAGCTCCCAGTGTGGCATCGAGAGGGGTAGAGCGATGACATTTCATGGGGGACATCACATGAGGGGGATGTCTGGGGAGAAGGGCAGACTTTTCTCTTTAAAAAAATAAAAGAAATTGTAACTGCTGGAGATTTCAACAGAGGGGGATTCATCCCAGGGCTGCAAACCCATCAGTTCCCCCCAGAGACTCTCCTGGCTCTATGGGTTTCTTCTGTATCTTTTTAAATGTGATCCTGAAACAGTTCTTCACTGTTTGAATGAGCAGGAAATCAGCCAAAAGAATAAACCCCACCGGCCTTTAGATTATTTCAAACAATTAACAATGAGCTGCTATTCTTTAATATAAATACAGAAATCAAACTTCTTTGATGCATGATGGCAAATGAGCATGCTGAAGGGGCAAAAGGAGGTATATTTTTTTCTGGGAGATAAGTACTTTTGCAAATAACACCTACCCTGAGGACTGTATTTATACAACTATTTCAACAAGCAAGACTTTTGAAAGTCCACTTTAATCCACTGGCGAGAAAAGATCAAAGTAACTAACAGGAAGGCCAGGATGCAATCAAAATATTTGATCAGTGAGAGTTTTCTTATCTGAGCCATAAACTTGAGGGCATTTCAGTGGGAACTGTGGGAGGAAAAGCCACCGTGAACACCCAGAGGCTGTGAGGCCATGTCATATGGAGCCCCATTGGGAATCTTCCCCACATACCCATCCTGCCATCCCTCCCTGCATGGGACACCAGCCCGCAGCCTCCCCAGTCTCCCATCATTTTCGGTGCAGCTACGTTAACCAAGGGTGGAAATTTTATTCATTCTCCTAAATCCCACCACCTCCCCCACCAAAGTTAAATATTTGGCCTTCAGTTAAATTAAAGGAAGGGGTTTTTTTCCTTTTAAAGTGAAGTCTCACGATCCCCGTGTGACCCCGGTGGGAGGACAGAGGGAGGCAGAGAGACCCTGCCGTGCACCCAGAGCGCTGCCGGAGCCTAGCGAGTGTCAGCTTGGTGAAGGACAGGCACAGGCATAATGAGCTTTTAATTACTTCCTTTTCCTTTTGGGTTTTTTTGTTGGGTTTGTTTTTGTTTTGGTTTGGTTTTTTTAAGAACAAGAGGAGAGCTACTGGGATTTTCAGATTTTCCTCCACACACTTCTTTTTTAAAAAAAATATATACTTGGCAAACATTAAAGAGCTACATATTTGGATGCAACTCACATTAAACAATCGCCTTGACAGTTTCATTTGAAAAAAAAAAAAACTATCAAAGTCCCACTTTAAAGGCTTTCATTTTGCTTGTTTATATATTCCCCAGGTTATCAGCACATTTCCCTCAGCTTTTCTGACAGCGATATACAGATCCCTGTAACCAGAGAAGTATGGGAAACTGCAAACATCCCACTACGTACAAACATTTAAAGCTCGGATACCCTAACACAAAACAAGTACCTCTCTGAAACAAACAGTTCCAGATGTTGTAACATATTTTTATACATAGACAGAGATATATATATGTAAGATGTGACTCAGTCATGGAAAGCCAAAAGAATGTTCTCATTTCCTGAGGCTGGCTAACAAAAAGGAAAAAATGAGAATGAAGGAACAAAGACTTCAGAAGTCAGCTTTTTCTTAACAGAAGCAGCTTCAAAATGATACACTCCAGTTCCTTTCTCAAGTTGTCAGAATATTGCCTCTCTCTTGCAACAGCATCTACTTACAAAAGGGAAACAAAAATTGTTTTCTGGGTTGTTTAAAAGTACTCCAGGAATGTTGCCCTGGAGAGGTTCCTGCTCTTCTCCTTTCAGTGAGCCCTGGTGAGGCTCACTGACAACTCCCATCAAGCCCCTTCCCCACAGCAGCTTGCCTTGTCTCCCAGTACAGTGCTTGAGAACAACAAAGCAGCAGCCACAAGCACTGTGGCTGGTCCACAGTTGGGTCTCTTATGGTGGGACTCATCCCACAGGACACCACAAGCACAACTCCTGGCTCCATTTTTCTTTTTCTCAACAGTACAAGTGGGTATAAACAGCATCCAGTTCATCTGGGACCTGAAAGCAATGGGTGAAGCAAGCCCTTGGGCATCTTCAAATCCTGACGGCGTGTCACACTAACAAATGTTCGGTAGATTCAAACAGGTATCGATGTGGTGCTGCTCTCCATGCCCTTTCTAAACACAACCTACATGGCATAGGGACGGGACGTGGGGTGTCTTTCCTCCGAATGCTCTGAAAGTGAACTTCTGCAAACTTGTTCTGTGACAACCACGACAAAAACACTGCCAAAGTGGCTTCCCTTTAGGCGGGGCTGTAGGAGAGGACAACAAGCTGCAGAAAGAACATACTCGAGCTTGCTTTCAACAGCAGCAAGCAAAACTGCCCAGGTGATCCTCCTTGAATGACCAGTAGGCAGGTGATCTGTCTTCCAGTGCAATGGGGCATGAACGTGTGCCTTCTCCACACGACACCAGGGATGGCCACAAGCCATCCCCAGCCCTGACCCAGACCACCAACAATCACTGCTCCCTTCTTCTTTAGATCCCCAGCACCTCCTCACAGGACCCCACCTTTAACAGCGCTCTCTGAGGTTACAGGTACATGACCCAGGCACAAATCCCCACTTCTGCCAAAATGGGTATTTCCACCTCTCCCATGTCCCTTCCCCCACAGCATCACCACTGCTCACAAGATCAAAGAATTGATCCAGATGGAGACAAGCTCAGTTTTAAATCTATATATCAACCAATCTCTCTTGCTACGGGTGTTAAGCTGCCTCAGATCCTCGGTGCTGGCATAAGAGATGTTGGGGAACAGGAGTGCGTGGGTCAACCCTGGCAGCACAACCACACGCTTCGTTAAAATGTCTCTGTAATCACTGCCTGTGGGAAGAGCAGATGCCCTGCCACGGCCTAGAGATGGTCAGTCCTGCTTCATGACACCAGCCAGAGCTGGGTGTGAGAGATGATGACTGCCGAGTGAATCTCAGCCCACTTACCAGAAGATCCTGGCAAAAATAAATGACTTAATTCAGCACAAATATTACTCTCTGCCACAAAACAGAAGTCTGTCCCGCTACCGACGCCCTTCGGAAGCACACGGTGTTCATCTGCAAAGCTGCAAACCGAAATGCAGGCCTATTTGCAAAAGCTTCCTCCGGACGGAGGATTCACCAAAAGCAGCGGGTTTTGCAAGCGGAGGCTGCAGTGCTGATTCAGCCCTGAATGTGCAGGGGCCGCCTGCCCCAACAGCACCCGCTGGCAGCCTGTGCCGCCCTGCCTGCCAAGCTGTATTTTGCATTCCCAAATCCAAGGTGGAGAATGCCAGGAGACACCGAGGAAGGACCTGGGGATGCTGCAGCTCTGAAAAGCGAGAGGCTGACACCTGGTCCCTCGCCACCGACCGGGCAGCACCCAGCCCCAGCGGGGAGCACCGAGCCCCCTCAAAGAGTCCTTGTGAAGAGTCAAGGGCCCCTTTCCCCTCCCAGGGAGGATTTGAAACTATTTCTCCATGAGGTTTTCTCTGCCCACATCAATCCCACAGCTGTTGCACGTCAGCGTGGGGTCTGGACGGGAGCCACTCTGCCATGTTGTTGCCTCCCAAATATTTGCTGGCGTTACTGGATGACTTTGCTGTGGTCTCTCTCAGTCCTCCCAACTACACTAGAACAATATATTAATGCAGAAAACCCTTATAATTCTGAGCACAGCAGCTTCCCCGCGCTGCCCAAGCCACCCAGAAAACATTTATAAAATCATTACAGTACCTTAATTTCTCAGATTATCCCCACTGACTCCCCACCTGTATTATGAACTATAAACCCTAAGGTTTTACTTCTCCTGTTCCCACCAGTTTAGGTTTTACTCAATCAAAAGCCCATGCACCAGTACATTCTCAGTTCTTCAAACTGTTAATGCAAACAGTGATTGAAACAACCCAACTTAGGACTCACCTTCTTATAAAACTCTATGGAAGTGGGTGGTGTCTTTTTTTAAGGAGTTAAAAAGTGATGAAAAAAAAGGATGATCAGAGCTAGAATTCAAGGGTTTTTTATTTAAAATATAGGGAAAGGCAATAATTATGAAAAATACGGAGAGTAAAACCTCATCCTGGATGCTGGCCTTGTCGTAACACTATTTTTCATGCATCCTGGGATACTCCAGACTATGCCATTTTTGCACAGGAATGTGGTTTCAGACGGCAGACAAGAGATCGGTCCACTCTGCCCATAAACAGTTTGGCACTGGGTACACCACCATCTTCTGTCCCCTGGACCTTGCTGATGGTCTCCAGGCACAGAGACAAATTCATCAAACTATTTCACATAATGGTGTATTAGGGTACACAAAACCAGACAATGGAAATTATGGTATCTTGACTGTTTTCTTTTTATTCCCCTCTATCTGATTAAAAAACATAAGGAAGCATTTTCATAAAGACTTCTGGTTTTCACACAGACACCACGGGAAGAGAAATGCTGAAGTAATTGCAAAGGAGTGTCCTAATTTCAAGAAAAGTATTAACCCCAGGGCACAGTCCCTTGCCATGTCTTCTCTGACTGTCAGATTGAATTAGGATGTTCCAATCCTTTCACCCTTTCTGCCTCGACACCAGCGCTTCTGCCCGAGCTTTATAGTGACAATGTGGACTGTAACCCATCACTAAAACAACAAGGACAGCAGACACGGCCACTTGATTCATGCTACGGATAGCTTATACCAGGGAAGGCTTTGGCTGGCAAAACATGACTGTCCATTTGATTTTCCCAGTCATCAGCACCTGCCATCATCATGGAAAGACCCAGGGAGAGTAATTTCTCCACCAACTATCAAGCTGCTGTTAGCACAGCTAATAGTTAAAGCCTCACTATACTGAACAGTAATAAGAGGCTGCATTATGCTACAGACTGATAAAAACCTTTAAACCAGGCTTTGGAGGAGAGCAAAACAGATGAATCGGGATGTCTATCCGAACACACTTAGCACAAAGCCACAATTGCAGGAGCTGAAAAGCCTGCCTTAAGTGCTTCAATAATAAACATTTTAATGAAACTTGAAAAAGAATTTGTTAGCTACACAAACCATCCTGCAGGCCATTAGCAGTTCCCCTGCAGTAACTGCAGGAAAAGACCTGACCATCACAACGGAGATCAAACTGCAGCATCACAGTCAGCTTCTCCAAGACAGTAACACTATGAAGTGTGCACATTTCTGAGCTTCAGTCTACAGAGGGATAAGAGCCGTAATTCCAATGTGTCTATCATAGTCTTTCAAATGTGCTTATGCTTTGAATAAAGAGGAGCTTGCTTTGCTGAGTATTTTGCTGCATGCTGGCCTGTATTTATTTCTACAAAGGAAAACGCAGTTTGCACTATGAAAACACAAAAGCTTAAGATAATAACGGTCCTGAACTGCAAGCTAATGCTTTCCTCTGAACCACACAAAAAACTTATTCCAACGATAATGCATCGAGATGAGCTCAGTGCAACCAGCTGGAAAAGTTGCCCACAAAATTCAGAGGATGTTTATAAAGCATGCTGGCGTTGCGAGGACTGACTACCCGCCCCGAGCAGCACGCCCAGCAATCCCAAGTGACAGACCAGCACCAACCCAGTTACAGGGCATACTGAGCACCCCTCCATGGAGCACCTCTCCAGGGCTGAGCCCGATCTCCCAGCATGATGCTGAGTGAGATGGCGGTGCCTCGGGTGTTCAGGTTACACTACCAGCCTGCAAATTCCTTTCATTGCAAAACAAAAGCCACATCAGCCACCAGAGTTCAAAAAGCCTCAAGAAAGTGGAGAGGAAAAACAAAAAAAAGTTACAAAGAGTATTTCCTAGGACAAAAACAAACCCCATGCCCATACCTGCCGATCTGCCTGTCTGCTGCTCTCCCATGTACCAAATGTGGAGAGAGACCTCAAGTCATGCTTTCCTTTTTTGTATTCTTCCCCAAAACTCAGATTGTTTATACTGATATAAATCAAAGCAAAAAATCAAGATCCAAAATCCCTTAGAAAGTTTCAGATAGTGCAAGCCATTAAAACCACCTCATATTTTGTTAAAAAGTGGTTTTGAATGAAACATTTGGATTTTTAGTGTTTCTTTTTCCCCACAGAATCAAAACAAGAAAACGCACCGATTTTTAATTTCCTCTCCTTGCATTTCACAAAATGCATCTTACATGAACCTTGCCCTTTTGTTTTATTTTGACCTCAACAGTCTGGAATCATTCAGAGAAACCCCCCTCAGCTAGAAGTCCTGAAAGCAGCTCTCCCGAAAGAGCTGAGCCAGCTGCCTCTCCCTGGGCAATGCCCTGGCCCTTCACCTCCTTAACCACAGCACCTTCACCTCAAACACAGCACAGCCCCGTGTCCTCCAGATGATAATTCACGCCAAAAAAGTGGTGAGAAGAGAGGCACAGAGTGTGCTGGCCAAAGCTGGCCAGGGACCCCACATACAGCCCTTGCTAGGAGAGCAGTTCATACTCAGAGTGGGGGACCCCAGGCTGACTCTAAGCCATGGGAGGATTTGCTCGGCCAGGAGGCAGCAGGGCTTGTCCCCACTGCCAGGGGAAGATGCTCGAGCCGCCTGCTGTACCCTCGGATGGATGTTCTAACACCACCACTTCCCTGGACCTGCCAGCCACCCACATGCCCACTGTGGGATGCACCGTGTGTGTTTTGCACTGAAGAAGCTCCACCCCAGACAGATTTGAGTGAGGTGGGCTCCCAGCAGAGCACTCTGCTACTCCATCCCAGCAAGTTTCTACAAGTGTAAGCTCTAGCCTGACTGTCCCAAAATTTCTGGCTGTGCCAGGGGTGTAGCCTAGTTCATATCCTGGGAAGCGTGTAGCAGCAGGGTATCTGGCCCGCTCCCTGACAACTTCAGCAGAACAGAGGCCAAATATTTAATTGCTCTGTTCAGCTGGAGAGGTGGGCTCCACACCAAAGCTGCAGCCCCTGCACAGGGATGAACGACGCACAGATCCTTACAGTCGTGAGAGCCTGACGCTTGCAGCACAAATACTGACAACTCGGCCACTTTTGGCACTGCAGAAAGGAGCCTGGCCTGGAAGCATCCACCACCTGCTCAGAAAGCAAGCAGATTTGGAACAAGTGAAGAAAAAACCCAGTTACCTTAATACACATGGACATCTGAATCACGTTGTCATCTTTTTCTCAGCATGTGGCTGCATAGCAGCTAGAGCTAAAGCTGGCCAAGGCTGGCGAGATCCTGCCTGCCTCACCTCAGGGTCCTGACCCCGGAGCAGAGCTGGCCTAGCAGGCACCCCACCACACATCAGCACAGGGTGCTACCACAGTAGCCCCAGCTCGGATTGACTTTATTGCTGTCACAGCTTTTCTCTAAGGGCATGGTGCAGAGCTGGAGGAATTCACCTTAGAAGCCAGGTGGAGGAAAGATTAGGCAGTCTTTAGCCAGGCTGAAGTCTGTGAGCGCCAGCAGCCATCCTGGACCTGCAGCTGCAGCCAGGTCCAAAATTGCTTTTCCCTTCCCTCCACTGCAACTTTCAGCATACTTAGTACACGTGCCAAGTGTTTTAACTGAGGACATTTCTTCCCAAGAAATAACTACAACAGGTGAGGCTTTGACATGGTGAACGATTAGTGGAAAAGCCTTTGCCCTCTGTAACCCACCCCCATTAACCTTTCCCTAAGACATGACTGCTCCATAATTGTGGGATATAAATAAAACGACACGAATCCACCACACAAATACCTGCGGTTCTTTAGTACCATGGTTTTAAAACAACCACCTCCTTCAGGAAAGGACCAAAAAGGCATTAAACCATCCTCACGCCCCGTTCAAAACGTGCCACGCTTGAGCTCTGCGTGTTATTCCCAGTTTGCTGGAAGGTCGTACACGCCACCCCACCGCCCCTCGCGCGAACGCAACCCCGACTGGGTGATGGAGGAGAGAAGGGATTCCTGCCGGGCCCGCGGCTCTGCATGGCCGCCGTGCTGCCGGAGGGAAGGGGAAGGTTCCCCCGCGACGCGGAAACTTCCCGGGATTGAACTGATGCGAGCCCCCCTCCTCCTCGGCGGGACCCCAGACCCTACAGCAGCCCGCCCAAGGGACCAGCACAGCGCCTTTCCCACCCGACAGATCCCGCCGGAGCCCCGGGACGCTGTCGCACTCCTCTCCTCTCCGCTCCGCACCGCACGCCGCGGCCTCGCCGCCTCCCGACCGGGAGCGGGGAGCGTCTTCCCCTGGGCACCGGATTGTGGGGGCTCAAGCAAGAGGGGCAGCACCCGGTGACAGCGGCCCGGCCGCGCCGAGACAAAGCGCCGCCCTCGTCAGCCGCCCGCCGCGGGAGGCGGGACGGGACAGGGCGGGCGGCCCCGCACCTCTCCTACCTGTTACAGGTCATCCCCGCCGCCGCCGCCGCCACCCCCAGCATCCCGCCGGCGGCCGCTGCCCCGTCGCGCCGCTCCCACCGGGAGGAGCCACGCCGGGCCACGGTAATGGCGCTGGGCGGTCGCACCGCCGGCCACCGCCGGGGGGCGCACTCCGCCCGCGCCGCCGCCGCTGCCGGTACGGACCCAGCGCCGCCAGCCGCGGGCAGCCCCGCCCCGGGCAGCGCGGGCAGAGCGGGCAGCCCCCGTCCCGCCCCGTCCCGCCCCGGGCAGCCCCCGCCCCGCCCCGGTCAGCGCGGGCAGGCCTCGCCTGCCGGCCGCGCTTCATCCGCGTCCCGCCACCGTGCCCGGGTCCGCTCGGCTCCATCCTCTCCCTCAGCACCCCCGCCCGGTGAATGCAGGGCAGTCCGCCCCGAATGTCGGGGACCCAGGTCCCACTGCCGACCCCAGGGACTTCCCAGGAGCAAATCAGCTGAACCTGTCCATGGGGTCGGGGCTCTTGCACCTTTGATCGGCCCTTCGAGAAATGCACACGGCTGGAGGAGGGGTCGCGGGCAGACAGCCCTACAGGGTACCGTGAGGAAGCTGCCGGAGAGCTTTTGTTGCTGGGTTGTTTTTTTCCTTTTCCAGAACAGAAAATTGCTGTCAAAACCAATTCCGAGTATTTTTACTATTTCTTACATGTGGGTGCGTAGTACGGCATTGTTTCTATGAAGAGAGCTGTCGCCTCACCTTAAGGTGCCAGACACCTTCAGGAGAGTATCTGCTGGAGCGCGATTCCATTTGTAATCAGCACGATTACAAACTGTAGCAGTACTGATAAGTGATCACGGGGGAAAGGCCAGCACCTCGCTCAGGTTCAGCTGCCTCTTTTGGCGAGTAACTAGAACTCAGTAACTTTCGGTGCCAGTGCTGCCAAACCCAAAGGCCCTGCTCTGCCTGAAGAGAGGCGATCCCATTCCAAACCATACGAGTTCCAGAGACATATGGGCAAATGAAAAGAGAGTTACAGAAGCTGTGGGACTGTTAAGCTATCTATCACCACCCGTTGCCATCCTTCCTATCAGAACAAGGAAGTGGTGTGGCGCAATGAAAAATGCAAGTACTTGACTGCGGGGATTGAGGAAGTCTCTGTATGGCCCCAGAAGACAATACGCCCAGGGAATGTGTTAAACCAACGAAAATCAGCATAAAAAGATAGGAGAGAACACACATCAGAAAGAATAATACAAACCACATGTACACGCACTACATCTTCTTCAGTATCCATTAGGATTGGGAAAAGAATGTAAATTTTGAGGACTGTAATTCACAGAAGATATTTGGTGGCTGTGCCACAAGCATGGTTCTGGGCAGAAATACAACTGTAAAAACACAGAAACATCAGACCAGCTGTCAGATTTTTCTTTGTATATTTGTTTGCTCACTCTTTGCAGGGTTCGGTTTTGCTTGCCAAGTTTAGGAATCCAAACATAGCAAAACTTTACCGTCCCAGGGACTACATTTCTGCATAAAGAGGGAAATAAAGTATACGGTTGGAAAAAGGAAGGGATGGTACGTCAGAAGAGGGGGAGGTGATTCTTCCCCTCTGCTCAGCACTGGTGAGGCCACACATGGAGGGCTGGGTCCAGGTCTGGTCTCTCCAGACACGAGACACGTGTCCATAGTGGAGAGAGTCCAGTGAATGGCCACTAAGATGATTAAGGGACTGAAGCATTTCTTCTATAATGACAGGCTGAGAGAGCTGGGACTGTTCAGCCAGGACAAGGCAAGGCTCAAGGAGACCTTATCAGTTAATAAAAATACCAGAATGGGGGGAGGTGCAAAGAGGAGGGGGCCAGACTCTTTTCAGTGGTGCCCAGTGACAGGACAAGAGGCAGTGGGCACAACCTGAAACACAGGAAGCTCCCTCCGAATATCAGGAAACGCTGTTTCACTGCGAGGGTCACCCAGCACTGGTGTAGGTTGCCCAGCGAGTCTGTGCAGTCTCCATCCTCGGAGATACTCAGAAGCTGTCTGGACATGGCCCAGGACTGTAGGTGGTGCTGCTTGAGCAGGGAGGTTGAACAAGTGACCTCCAGAGGTCCTTGCCAACCTCAAACAGTCTGCGATTCTGTTAAAAAATGAAACAGACCCCCCCCCCCCCAATCCAGCACCAAAATAAATCCCTCAAAACCAGAACACTCACTCATTTTACTGAGTCTGTCAAGTAGAGCTTCCTTGTATCATCTAAATAAGTAAGTACTCATTCTGTGCCAGCTGAATGAAATAGCACCCTTTGGGTTTTTTCTAATCAATTTTGGGCAGTCTGCCATTACTTGTAGGCAGCTTCATGAATGTTAACATCAGTTTGTCTACAAGGATTTCAGGGCCTCTCCCATTGTACATCCTTCTGGGGAGCTGTATGAGGCAGTTGCCCCTGGCTGCAGAGCCCAGCTGAAGAGCAGCACCTCTGACCAGCACAGCCTGAAACGGGCGGGAGGTGGCTAGACAGATGTGTGACTACCAGGGCAGGAAACTTCAAACCAGTAAACTCTGGAAATAATTAACAGGCAGCACCAGCCAACAAGTGCAGCCATTAAGGTCCTTCCCTAGAGAGCACGTTAATAGATTTAATGGCAGGTGAATTGCACCATGGGCAGCGCTTTTAAAGATAACACCCCTAGAGCCTGGAGTCCACTAGCAATATAACCTTGAAGTAGCAAAGGCTTTCATAAAGAGTGGGAGAGCCTCCCCAAAACAGGTACAGATGCCAAGCACTAAGTACTAGCAGCTTTGGGGAGCACTGTACCAAGAAAAGCCGGGAACTGTGTTTCTCAGCTTGCCTCACTAGGCTCTGTGCACTTTGTGGCAAGTTTCTGCCTTGGCTTTGGGGTCTTATTTAAATTTTTGTTGTGTCTTGCTCTACCAACAGAAATAATTGTTATTAATTCTCCACTACATAGTATTGGAGCATGCTGGCATTCTTGTTTAGCTTGGAAAATTCGGTCCCAAATGCTTAGGCAAATAATTTAATAGGATTCATACACACTGCAAACTCAAAAGAAAAACAAAAAGGTCACTCCTTCCAGTCCACTATAATACAAGTCTGTGACCATTTTCTTCATATGTTGTTTTTTAAAAACTATGGTAATTTGCCTACTTATGTCTGCTTGCAAATCACAAAATTAAACATTCTACTGCAAATGTACTTGGCATCAGGAGAAGAAGTGCCATTATCCCCAGGAGACGTGAGGAAACAGAGACAGAGAAATTGAAATTAAATTCCCAAAGTGTGTGGCAGAGCAGGGACTTTGCACTCCACCTCTCCAGACCAGCATATTAATCACAAAATTAATGTAACCTCTTTTCTGGGGGGTTGTCCTCCCATCTCTCGCTGCTAGAGTAAAAAGCAGACATATGCTTTTGATGTTTTGTTACCAGAGCACTTTAAGTCTTCCTTCACTGTTGAAATGCCAATATATAGTACCACAGCTGGTAGTGGTCTAAGTGACAGCACAGAACTGTTACCTGTTCAGAGCTACACACTTTGTCAGCTTTACTGACACCGAACAAGACCATTAATTGTAGGCCTGGGGAAGAACTGAGAAAAGAAGGGTTGCTGGGGAGAGAGATGAGAAGGCAGCTGCTTGGTGAAAGAATTTGACTGCCTGTCTCTCATCACAAATATCAGCATGTTTACACCAAGTTCCTTTTTGTTTCCAGAATAAGTGTTTTACAGATTTGCCACAGTGATATGAAGAGACTTCAATAAGTGACTTCCAGCTGTGGTATTTGCTCTAGCTTTGCTTCCATCCAGAACTTCACGCAGCCAATAGATGGTAAATTCTTGCTCATGTTGCTACTGACTCCGAGTGCCTGTTAGCACAACAGGCCCATGGTTGTTTCATGATTTCATCTGTAAACCCCATCAGTATTCTTCATGTCATACCTCCAAAGTTAAGAAGTTAAAGCAGCAGCGAAGGAAACTTTGACCATTGAAGCACAAGTAATTTTTGAGCCCAGGGTGTCCAGCTAACCTTTCCTCGCAAAACCATTGATGAATTCACAAGTAACAAATTAGGTTTTACATTCTTGCTCAGCATTAATAACTTTTCACAACTCAGCTGTAGAAACAAACGAATTTGGACCACTATTTGATTACCATAAAAACCTTTGCTATTTTATAAAAATAGTATAGACTTTACTCAGAGTATTAACAGACTTGCTTTAGTGAGCATTCTTACGTCCTTACAAGAGCCAAGTCAAATTTCCCTCTCACGTGTTTTAGACATGCCTGGTATATTTGGTTTCACCTCTTCTTGGAAGATGGAAGAAGATTCTGCAAGAACAGGGATATAACTCTTACAGATCAATCTCAAAAACCTGCAAAATTGATCAATAAAACTCCATATTTAGCAGCATAAATTTATGCTTCATGACAAGGTCAGTAATTGAATGGAAACATTAATGGCTAGAGAAAAAGCTTATGGCAGCACCACAAAACAGGTACTTTTAGAAAGTAACTTAATGGCTTTTTGCAATCATGGTATTGCGCTCGCATTTGTTATTTAAGCTTGTGTGCTGCTTGCTTGTAACAGAGGAAAATGGAACTTGGTCCACAGCAATGGTTATTGTTAGTGAGGCTTTAAAAAAGTTCAGGGCATCTATTACAAACTGAAAACTTAGCCTCCACTGACAGATAAAGCTATAAAATGAGTTAATTTAGTACGTAGACATCCTTTCTGTTCATCAGCTATTCTTATTATGTTCCACCTTGCATAAAAAATAAACTGCTCCTGAAGCCACCCTGAATTCCTAACCTGTTTTTCAAAGTCATCACTGTTCAACTGCAGAACGTGGGGAAAAAGTCTGATGGCAAATCCTGCTGACAAACCCCGTCCTTCTCTACCGCTTACAGAGCCTCTTTCACCACAAGCATCCCTGACTATTGCAAAACCATTGGAATTACTGCTGGGAAAAAACCAACGTTGTTGCTCAATGACAATAGCTTGATGCAGCCAGTCAGGAATACCTGTTTATTGTTTTATATGGTCATTTGGATGGGTTTGCTAATGCCAGCATTCCAAGGTCCTCCAAAGAGAGGAAATGTAGCTCAAGAGTCAAGCAGCACAGAAGCCAGTCGAGTACCTTGGGATAACTGGAGCGGAAACAAACAAGTTCCAGCCCGAAGTCATTCAAGTCTGTCATTTTTCCATTTTGAACTTCCTGTCACTGCAATTTCCATCCTTCACAGCATGTTATAAAACCTATTGTTGGCTTTTCTGCATTTTCTGAAAATCCTCCCCCTGTAAGAAAGATAGAATATATACACTGTCCCCCAGTGTTCTGCGGGAAACTGGTTTAACCAGTTTGCAAGAGAAAGGCTGATTTAGGGCAGGGACAAAGCCGGAGCAACAGGAGCTATTTTTCTTCCTTCCACCCGCTTCTCTCTCCACTCTTCCAAAGGCTGCAGCCCTCTGCCCATGGAGCAGAGTGACCACCCATCTGTCCCCCTAAGAAGGGTGGCAGCTTCACCTAGATGGCTGCAGCTGCAGGTTTATGCATGGTTGTTTTATGGTGTTTTATGGTATGTTATTATGGTGTGACTGCTCACCAGAGGAGCATTCCCTAGTCTGTATAAATATTTAGATACTGGAAGCCAAAAATAATGTGATTGGCCATTTGTCTCCCTTGGCAAAAGTAATGCTGAGCATCAGCAACTTAACTCCGCCAGGGGGAATAACAGTAAAACAGCACTTAGGTAAAAGATTTTTGTTTGGTTGGTTTTTTTTCTTTCTTTCTGGAATTCTGTAATGGTTTCAATGGTTTTTACTTTTGAGATGCAATTTCTGCATGCTGCAAAGGGAAAGAGAGCCAAGAAGCGCTCCGTACTGCCACTCTAGAAATGGTCTGAGTTCTCAGAACAGACTTTGATTTTCAAGCTATTAAGCTTCTAGACAAAGCACACACAATAAAAACCCCTTAAATCCTATACTCATATACAGCTGCCACCAGTGCCTATCAATTTAAAACACTTTCAAAGGCCATTAAAAGAGCAGTGGGATTGTGCTCACCCTCAGTGTAGCACACTGGTTGTTACACAGATTGAGTTCTTAAGGCTACAAGCAGTGACAGCAAAAAGAATAAACGATTCATTAATACCAAAGCAGATGGAAGTGCTGGAGCCGTAGCTGATGTTCATTTTTCCACTGTTTTTTCCTATCCTCATTCTTCATTATTCAGTCCAGCCTTGATCCTCTGTACAAGCCTAAGGAAGAGAAGATGGGAAGGAAGCTCTTGAAACTAAGATGCACCTTCTCATCCTTGCAAGATGAAACAAATTTTAGATTAAATTTAGATTGAAAAGCAGTAAGATGGCTAGTACTTACAATAAAAATGCCTTCTGCATTCCTTCTAAGAAGCACATTAATAACTTCTGCATCTTTCCTCTTCTTCCTAAAAAAGTCAATTTCTTTTTTCCTCTTCCCTTCATCCAGAAGTATCCATCACGGTTAGTGTGTTCCAAAGGCTGCAGATAGTCTAACAGAACTATAAAATCCTCTCTTTAATACTCCCATAAACATCCCTTGGTTTTCTACCTTGCACCCGAATAGCATCTTCTCAGGTAGGAACGGGGCAGGGGGAGGAGAAAAAAGGCACTCTGTTGAGTAAAGGTAAACTTTATTGAAGCAATGGCCGCATGAAAAGGCCATCAAATACATATTTTCAACCAAAACACTTATCTATTCAGACTAGCAATTCTGAAATTACTACAACAAATATATTTTTACTTCTTCATACATTTGGTTTCTCAGCTTGCGGGTGGTAACTGCTATTCACAAGGCTCCGAAGGGAGGTATTTTCACAGTATCAGTAATAGTAGAACTGTCAGGTAGTTGAGGAAGTATTGGTGCACTGGGTGAAGCCAAGGCATGAGCCCAATGAAGAATAGGTTGTTAAGCTGCCTTCAAAGCCACTTAGTACAAACTGAATTTTTAAGTATTTCTTCACAATTTCAGGATACATCATCTGTAATCAAAGCAAAAGGATGGAGGGGAATAGGCAAAGGAAGGTTTAAATTTAGAAAATAATCTAACCATATATTCTCTCAATTACACTCTAGGGAAGAAGGGTCATGAAAGAAAAAAGCAACTTTACTCCCTCGTGTATCACTTCTAATGCAGCTTCCCTTTGGCCATCCTGAACCCCAGATCCAACCGGCCACGTCTGCACTACAGCCTGACAAGCTCTGGTCTTTCTTTCAACTGGACCACATCTCGCTGGCACAGAAGTCTCCCTTCTGGGCAAAGGGAACATGAATACATATAACCCGTTTCTAAGTCAGCACAGGTAGTTAAAAATTCAGCCACAGTGCGCACACAGCCCTGGGAGCTCTGAATCACTCCCATCTGAGGCTTTTAATTATGATACACTCTGCATAGTGACAGTAGTGTCTTTTTTTTTATTATTATTATCCCCTTCTTAGGCTTGGGCTGAAGGCAGGTTGACAGAAGAGTAAAAATTGGTCCTAAGCTTGTAAACTCTTTGGGCAGGGGATACATTTTCTGGAAAAAATCCTAACAAATATGGCACTGTAAAGAAAACAAATGAACAAACAAACAAGCAAACGAACCAGAAAGCAAAGTCAGCACAGTGCTCTTCCAAAGAAGAGCACCACAGTCTATCAAGGAGCAGCAGTACTAGTTAAAACTTCAAACTGCCTTCTGAATGCAAATCACAGCTTCAATGCTGTATATTACAAATGCAAATATATGACATCAAGTTTTTATGCAAAATAATCCCGCTTCCAGTCCACATTCTTCTATGCCATTTACTGCAAGTGTACATTAAACTCCAAAATATTTGCCTACAGCTTATTGCCACAAAGGTAAGTTCTGGAAAACTTAACAACAGAACACAATTTATTAGTAGTTCTTAAAATATCTTTACATTAATTAAGATCTTAATCTTCCATTATAAAAAAAAAATTATATATATATACTGATGCAAGTTGGCCACTACATTCATAAGTACAATACTCTTGAGTTTTACTCAAAACAGTGAACATGCAACTCAACCTTGGAAGAAGTCAGTAAGCAACCAGTATTTAATACAGCCAGTGATATATGTTGCTTGCATACATTTATTCACAGCTTGCAATGTTAAATAACCTACAGTTTTGAAATATATGCATTTTAAAAGGAACTTGTCACAGCAATTTAGCAATAGCTGAGCAGAGATTAAATAAGGTCAGCTTCAAACTGAGTTTGAACCAAGTAAGACAAAGTCATACCCTTCCACTCGTGTGCTTCCATTGTTAAAATCACAGCAGAAGAATGACTTGCACCTATTTTTATGCACATTTCAAATCTCTCCTGTCGCTCTGTTTTGGAATTCTTTGAGTGACATTAACCAAATCCAGCTGGGAATAAGGAGTTAGAATTCAACATCTGAAATCTGAAACAAACTGTGAACACTGAATAGGTGGTAGTTGTTCAAAAGCAAACGCAAGAAAGCCTAAATGCAGCCTCGTGTTTGCTATCTACATTTGCAAGCTACAGACACCTAAAAGACTCATCCCCACAGTATTATTTATCTCTGTGATCTGAAAGTTCACAGAGAATGTTTTCACTGGTAGCACAAACTATAGAGATTCCAGTCAGAACACATATTGGAAGGGAAAAAAAAAAACAAAACAGCAAAGCAGATGCTTAAGATGGTGGAAAGGAATTAAAATATGTAAATAAGGCCTGGTGGCTTTGTTGATTGTGTACTGAAATAAATATATAAAAACCAAGAAATAAAATTATACCAAAACCCCACCAAAAGCAGCTACTGAACTGTTTCTTCTCATGTGTGCTGCCTTTCTTCTGTTCCTGTTTTCAGAGTAATCTCAGCCCTGAATAAGGCAACATTAAAGGAATGACCGTCACTTCCTCAGGGCCTCGACTAAGACAGGAAAGGATGAATATTATTTAGTATTCTATTGGTATGTGTATTGGGGAATGATTCCCTGTAAAACATGGAGTATGAAAAATATGAGTGAAAAAGATGGAAAGACTATGGGTAAGGAGGGTTTACAAACACATTCACATTTTAATAACTACAAATAATTAAGACGCTGAAAGGCAGCATGGGCTACGAAGGGGAAAAAAGACTGAAGAAAAAAGAAAAAAAAAAAAAAAAAAGGTGCTGTGTTGATAATAGAAATAAATTCCAGGGCAGAGATCTGTTTTTCTGGAAGGAAATCAAACATTCTGTTAAATAGCCCAGAACAGAGATTATCTCCGTGCAAAAGATTTGTGCAAATGAGGTGTGCAAACAGAGAAGTGAGAGAAGGGTGTAACATCTTCGGCCATTAGAACACTGAAAAGATACATCTAGTGACAAGTGCTCTGTCCTTTTCTCTCAGGAGATATCGTTGGAAATCTGACCTGCGGACTCTGATTTTTCCTTTAGTGTCTTCTCTATTTCTAAGTCAGTATAAGCAGTCTTTTCTACATACAGACCACTACAGTAGTGAAACTTTCTTGCTGCTCATGAACACAAACTTCCAACCTCAGGGTAAAAACACCCCATAGTTTAAGCCCTTTGTCCCAAAGCTTCAGCTCACTTATGGCCTCTGATTCTTGGAGTACCGTCCCAAGACTCCCAAGTGTCTATTACAGCACCATGCCCCAGGTACAGTTTTAGGCACCCTCTACATTTTGTTGACCATTGCCTTCATATTTTCAATCCAGCTTTTGCGGGGGGTGGGGGGAAGACTAAAAATTTAGTCAAGTCAAAGTAGAAAATACCATTTCTGTTTCTTAATGTCCTTACATTCTGTAAGCATCACCAGAGAGGACAGAACTCATCTTTCATTTCTTCAACGTGCAGAGAATAACACTAACCACACAGATTAGCGAGCTGACAAAAATATGTGACAGAAACTGTAAACACTTTAAAATGCTTTAGGTCTAAAGTCTATTCCAGTTACTGTATTAGATCAAGGTATTAAATCAGTATCGAAAGAGACACCACAGGTTTGTCAAATTCTGTTTCCTAGTAATTTGCAATTAATTTATCACTTCTCATTACACTTCTGATCATGAGCTTTAACATTTCCAAGAGGAATAGTTCACTGTTGTCAGAGCATAACAGAGGACAGTCTTTCAGAGCCACTGAGGGCTTCTTTCTTAGAAGAGCTTAAAAAGCTGAAAATAACACAGAAATAAAAACCTGTAGTTCAATGTAACGACACCAACAGACTGTTCTATGTTAAGATTTCTCTTTTTGCAGCTGTGGAATGTGTTTAAAGATTCAGCATTTCCACCGTCTCATCGAAGTCCTGACCAGCTGTGGAGGTACGAAGCCCACCCAGAGGGCCGTGAGGTACTCTCTTCCTCACCTGAAGGAGGAAGAAAAGATGTATTTTGAACTAAGTTTATTACATTAGACATTGCATCATTTGGTTACGCGACCTTGTTTCCCCTTCCGCCTCTGTCCTTTTTCAAATGCTGTCCTCATAAACTTGTTAAGGTAACATTCAGTATTCACCCTGCCATAGACATGTTCATGGATTTTATCACAAAGTCCACTTTACTTTGAGGACTTACAGATAATTTTAAGAGGCCATTTATCACCCTTCTCCCGAAAAATCCAATCAGTGTTCATGAGAGTGCCAGAACAACATCAAAATGCTACGGACTTAATTTACATCTCATCTCTCCAAATGCAAAGCCTATCATGGAATGCAGTGCTCTGCCACCTCCCTTATTCATGTGATTTTATTCACAAGTTTTAAGTGTTTCTATATAATATAACGAGTAAATACCATGTGTAATTTTAAAATTAAGTATAGGTCAATTGCTAATGAAGTACAAGAAGCTACGGGTTGTTATTGAGAAGTGACAAACAATACCTGAAAAAGTGTATATGAAGCAGAGCCAGAACAGTAATACACAGTCAGCTCTTGGCTTAGCTTCTTGCAAAGCCTTAACTCTGTTCTCTTTCCTTTATGTCTTATTAAGCAAAATCTCTTGAAGGTATTTTAAAATATATTGAAACTAATCTCAGACCTGGAATACTGCCTTGAGAAGAGCATTTTAATTATCAGTTTATAGCACATGCCAACAAAGCAAATTTAAGGTCACTTTGACAAAAATCTTTAACTCTACTCAAAACATGAACAAGTTCATTTTTGACAACACACTGCCATCTTTCTAAAATGTGCATGTTCCAGAAAAAAATTAAATTTTACCTTAATTTTATTTAAATCTGGGGGTATTTGTTTGTTTTTCTCTAAACTGTTAACTTCCCAACAGAGCAAAATGGTTTTATTGCTAGCTCACTTGCGTTACACTGGTAAGCTTTGATTTATTCACAAAGGTCTACATACAAAAAAAGTACAGAACTTCAGTTGCCTTTATTTCCATTTTTCCTTTTTTTTTTTCCCTTGCCACAACGTTTTGATCACTGCCTACCTTGGGCAATTGCAACTAGCTTCCCCTTCTCTTCGGGACTGAGCTGCAACATGGTGTCTATTACTGGGAGCAGACTTTCTTTCTCGCTTCCTGATTTTAGAAATATGAACTGCAACAGGACATTTTTCAAGTATTCAAGATTAGCCACAGACTTTTCTCTCTCTTGATTTCTTTCCAGTCTTCTTACTTCATTCTTAAGAAGCTGCAGATGAGAGAAAAAAAAAAAAAAAAAAGCAATATTGTTTGCTTCGTATGAACAGAAATTGAACAAAAGTCTTTTGAAAAGCTAAAAAGCAAATTAGGCAGCTTGTTTCAAAAAATATCGTGTGCATAGCAACATATTCTGGACAAAAATCCAGTGAAAATTGAACACGTGATGATGTTGTCCAGAAATAACTTTTTATTGATAAAAAAATAACCCTTTTTGATTAAATCTGCACTGTAGTTATAAGTACTACCTATTCGATGTCAGTGATAAAGAGTTGAAATTAAATAGTAATGTGGATCAAAGATTTACCAAGATCATCATTCAAACATTTATTAAAAGAAAGCTTAGTGCTGTTTAGAGAATATGTTCACTTCAAAAATGTTTTCAGAAGACTTGAAGAGGTACAACCAAATCAAACCAAACTCTATTAAGTACAAGTATCTCTAAACAGGTATCTTCTTTTAACTTAAGATAGCTAAAAGGGGTTACAGGAAGAGAAACCAGACAGTGCTTCCCTTGGAATTCACTGTCTTTTGTCTAAGTGAAAACAGTGAAGACAATTTACAAAACATTAAACTTCCAAACTCTTGAAGCTTCTTTCTGTAGCAGCTTTTACTCTCCCCCCTGCCCCTGATTAAAAACTGTGGGGAAAAAAACCAAACCACCAAAACACAAACCAAACCAAACCCCAACAAAGTAAACTCTGGGAGCACTACTTATTCCTGTGGAATGAAGATCCTTCCAAAATTAACTTTTGCATCACCAAATTTTTAGACTGGGATTTTCTGAAACCTATTTGGTGTTAAAATTTTGGTTTAAGAAACAGACCACAGAAACTAGAGATGTCCCCATATTTTCTGCATGTCTGCTAACCTTTATTTGTTCCATTAGGATGGCATTGGTTGCTTCTGACTCACGAAGTAATTCATTCAAGTGATCCACACTCTTTGCTGTTGTGTTTAGTTTCTGGATCAGTTCATCCTTGGTGAGTTCTCTTTGCCACTGAGATGGTTCTACAATTATTTGGAAAAGAAAACTGAGAGAGGGAAAAAGCACTTGCATCTACTTTGCACTAACTTAACGTTAGGACTTGATTAATCTAGTTTCTCAGAAACATGCATAGTCAGGCTGCAAAATTAAGAAGCATCATTGCTGCTGCTGCACGCTTGTTTTGCAATCAATTTTTGTATGTGTAAATATAGTCCAATGGGATTGGCAAATCAGTTCTAATACCTGGGTTTATTTATCCTTTGTTTCCTGCCCATTGATGGAGATTTCTAACAGTTCTCTACAAAGCGTTTAATAGACTTTTAAAACATGATTAGATGCTACTATCTATTTTTCTACTTCTTGAGGGATTCAGAGCATTTTTCTTCATGCTGGTTTTCGTTTTCCTAGAATAAATTTCTGTTCATACAAAATACTGTGAATAAATTCTTGTTCTACTAAGCCACATTAATATGAACACACATTTCATCTTTTCATTAAGAAGAGTTAAATCAGCACTTAATTGTCCCTAGTAGAGACTAGTCCAAAATACATAAAGTTCTGTAACTATTCATGGACTTGCTCTTCCAGTTCTTTTCCTTTAGAAAGTCACATATAGGACACAGTAAAATTACTAAAGCCTGTAGCAATGTTTTATCATTAGTCCTTACTCAAGGACAAAACTCCTACAGAAATTCAGGATAGTGGCACTTCAGTAGGCTTATGTCTTGCACCTAACAGCATGAAAATACATCATTCTCAAGTATTTCGAAGGCACGAACTTATGCAGGCAAGTGCTTCAAAAAGCCCCATGTACCACCTACCGACTTTTTCTTCTGGGGCGTTTAGAAGTTGTTCCAGTGATGGTACATAGGTGCTGGCTGAAGATACAGACTCTGTGTCTGTTGTTTCCATACCTTCTCCCTCTTCCCTAGCTATAGTGTGCACATCAAGAACAGGAAGGTCAGTGTTTCGTCGTTCTCTTAAGTTCTTTGTTGCTGAATTTGAAACAGCTGGGCCTGAAAGATATTTACTGATGTTTGTCATCAGAAAGAAATTGGTAAGGCTATTTCATAAGTGTGACTGTCTCAAACTAGAGAGAAGTGCATACGGTAGTCTTCAAAAAACAGGGGGAGGAAAGGTGAAGAAAAGGGAGAAAGCCAGATACACATGTAACATTTAGAATAGTAAATAAAACATTTCACTACCAAATTACCATTCCAATCAAAGCCCATTTCTAAATCCAAACCTGATTGGCAATTTTTATTTCAGTGACTATGAAACTTTCATGCAACTCTCTCTGCAGACGTGGTGTAGTTATAAGAGTGTCAAGTATTTTTAAAGCAAATCAGAATTAGTTTTTCTTTCAACCAGTCCTGCAGGAGGTGTAAATTGCTCTGTTTTCATACTGTGTGCATTATCATGCTGCTTCAGCAACATATGGAAAGAAGGAACTACGTAAACTGTTACTACTGCTTGGCAAATGTCCAACTACATCCTAACTATTAACTTCACAGATACAAAAATAGCACTTGAACTTGAACACAGGAAAATCTAAAATTAGAAGAGGGATCAAACAGCAAGTAAACCAATAACAGACCTTATTAAAACAGCTTTCAACACCTTTCTTTAGCTTTATGCCTAATACTGGAAGCAAAGGTCCAGTATGCTGCAAAATCTGAGTAAAACTGATAGGAAGAGCACTGAATATTTACAAAGTCATTTCCCTCCATCTGTCTGACAATGCAGATACTGCAGAAGAGGTCCAGTTATGCAGATTCTAGAACAGAACTGTTCCAGTTGGAAAGGATCTACAGTAATCATCTAGTTGAACTGCCTGACCACTCCAGCGCTGACCAAAAGTTAAGAGTGTGTTGTTAAAGGCATTTTCCAAATGCCTGAAACAGACAGGCTTGGGGCCCTGACCACCTCTCTAAGAAGCCTGTTCAGTGTTTTGACCACCCTCTCAGTAAGGAAATGCTTCCTACTGTCCAGTCTGAACTTCCCCTGGTACAGCTTTGAACTATTCCCACATGTCCTATTGCTTGATACCAGGGAGAAGAGCTCAGCACCTCCCTCTCCACTAAGCTGCAGAGAGCCATGAGGTCACCCCTCAGCTTCCTTTTCTCTAAACAAGGTAACTCAGAGTCCTTAACCACTACTCATAGGCCATTACTTCCAGCCCTTTCAGAAGCTTTGTTGCCCTCCTCTGGATGCATTCAAGTACCTTAAGACTCTGAAGGGACAATAAGAACAAAGACATGTTTGTTACTCAGTAAGAGTGGAATGATATGACATGCTGTGGATTCTCCAGAAGAAGTATTACTTATGGGCTCCAAGTGTGGTTTAGATTCAGAGTCAGGTGTACAAATCTGTGTCTAACCCCAGAAACCCTGGCACTGTGACTGAAAGTTACCTCTAGTGCTTGGTTCACTCTTGAGTTGAAAGAGCTGAGTTTCCACTCTGGACAGTTGCTGCTGAAGTGTCTCTACTGTCTTCCTGTGCTCTTCTTGTAGGTTTCTGACTTGATCTCTGAAATTGTTCCTGAGAGCTTCATTCTGGGCTGTCAGCTGACTCAAAGTCTGGGCATGCTCTGTTTTCATGACCATGTTCTCAGATTGTATTGTGCAGAGCCTGAAAACAATGTATATGCAAACAGTAAGAACCAAACAGCATAACACTGTCATTTTTACATTTAGAAATTCTTAGCATTTAAAGTAGTTTTCCATTTTCATGTGTATAATTATCTTGGAATGACTTTGCAACTTTTGTTTACGGGGAAAATCTAAGACTGAAAAAAAATGCACTTTTTACTTATAATGTGAATGCACTGTGCTGTATAAACTCTTGATTTCTAACTTAGAACACAAAATTCAGACACCTTGGGAAAAATGAAAGTATTAGAGACACTGTGGGTTGAACATTCTTAAATGCTACAAATGCAACATGACTGTTTCATAGTGTTACACAGGGCACGTTACTTACCTTATACTCCACTTTTAAGATTTATTTACCAAACACTTATGCAGGACTTGTGAAAAATGTAAGTTTCTAAGAAGTTAAATTTAATTTTCTTTAAGCTTCAGCTTTTGTCTCAAAAGAGGGTTAGAAGAGTATAATTATTAGCAAGAAAAAAGTCAGTAACACATCAATTGTACTTGGTTTGGAGGTACTCTAGAAGCATGACACAACTGTCACAAGCAATTAAACAAGGGCATGTATGGAAAGACTAAGCATAGGACTTGCCTTCATAAGCATACAAACTTAAATACAGTCAGAGTATCACAGGGCTACTCTCTCTGAGTGCAAAGGGAACCTGCTGTGGTAGGGGCTGTTTCGAGCAAAATGCAGGACATAATTTAATTGATTACAATTAAATATTACGTGGCCATCAGGAACAGATAAAACAGTACCAAGATAGTGACAGGAAGTTGACTGTTCCTAAAACTAAGCTGTAGTTTCTAAGGAGTATTTCATGTAAACTTATTTCTAACTTAAACAGAGAAGAACAGACAAGGAAAGCCCCTTTCTGAAGAGCTCCAGTAATAGGTAGTCATGTGATTTTTCAAGAAGTGATTCCTTTCACTTTGAAGGAAATAGCCAGTTAAGACTGTGGCAAATGTAGACTTAAAACTGTAAGAAAGGCACCTGATGGAGACAGGACTGGATATTCTCTCGGGGCATTTAACTACCTTAGTTTTCTAATAGGAAACATCCCTAAAATTTAGTTGAGTAGTCCAACACAAACACAGTGTTGGGCACTGGTCTTAACAGTCAACATGCTTTAAAAATGTTAATTTTAAAATCTGACAATGAACAAGCTTGCAGAAATCTCAAATTCCCTGGTCAGCTACTACTTCATATTCATTGCTGAAACTGCTGAAAGCTCATGAAAAACAGCAAACAATCCTTTTGAAAAATTCCTTTGACTTTCCCAACAGTTATGCCTTTTCTTTGGGGGGTTATAGGCCATTACGTGCCCAGCCTTTAAAGTTCACACAAAATAAAGCATCTGGATCTATCCATACTTTTCACGGAGTTCTGCCTCTTTTGCAACAGTCTCTTGCAGCATTTTATTGTGTCTTTCCAGCAGGGTGTCATGTTCAGACTGCAACGCCTGAAGCTCAGACGCGTTCATCTGGGAATTATGCTGAGCATCTTGCAGCCTAACTTTAAGTTGATCTATCACCATTTCCAGCTGTTCCCTACAAGAGGAAAAAAAAAAAAAAAAAAGTAAACCCCATGCATTTACAAAGAATTACATTGTATCACCACTTATATCTTATCCACAACATTTTGGATAGCTGATCCAAATTGCTTATTTATTAATTAAATAATACAGCAGAATGACCAAAATAATCTTAGTATGTGACTGCAGCAAAAACTATTAGAAAATTTCTGATCCTGTTTCAGTACAGGTACAAATAGGTTTACCACATCTCATCTGAACTGCTGGGAATGCAACTACTGGGGTGGAAAGTTATACTGGTATCACTTTCTACTTCAACTTGGTTTTGAGGAACAAGACAGAAAGAGAATAATATGCAGGATGCAGATGGAAGAATTATTTCTTCTTAAAAGTGGTGGAGGTTTTCTTCACAGAATCACTGTGGTTGGAAAAGACCTTTAAGATCATCAAGTCCAACCATTATCTATCTCTACCAGGGACCCTACTATACCACATCTTTGAATACCATATCTAGAGGGCTCTTAAATACATCCAGGGATGGCGATTCAACCACCTCCCTGGGTAGCCTGTTCCAGTCTTTGATAACCCTTTCAGTATAGAAATTTTTCCTAATATCCAACCTAAACCTCTCCTGGTGCAATTTGATGCCATTGCCTCATCCTGTCACTTGTGACTTGTGAGAAGAGGACAACAGCCACTTCTCTACAACCTCTTTTCAGGGAGTTGTAGAGAGCAATAAGGTCTCCACCCTCAGCCTCCCTGTCTTCAGACTAAACAGACACAGATCCTTCAGCCACTCCTCATAGGACTTACTCTTAAGACCCCTCACCAGCTTTGTTGCCCCTCTCTGGACCTGCTCCAGCACCTCGATGTCTTTCTTATACTGCAGCACCCAAAACTGAACCCAGTACTCAAGGTATGGCCTCACCAGTGCTGAGTACAGTGGGACAATCACTTCTCTGTCCTGCTGGACACACTACTGATCCAGGCCAGGATGTCATTGGCCTTCTTGGCCACCTGGGTGCACTGCTGGCTCATGTTCAGCTCGGTTTCCCCCAGCACCCCCAGTCCCTTTCCACCAGGCAGCTCTCCAGACACTCCTCCCCAAGCCTGTAATGTTGCCTGGGGTTGTTGTGGCTCAAGTGCAGGACAGGCACTTGGCCTTGTTGAAACCCATATGAATGGCCTTGGACCATCGACCCAGCCTGTCCAGGTCCCTCTGAAGGGCCTTCCTACCCTCAAGCACATCAACACTGCGAACTTACTGAGGGTGCATTCAATCCCCTCATCAATATAATTGATAAAGATGTTAAACAGGAGTGGCCCCAGCACTGAGCCCTGGGGGACACCACTCATGACTGGCTGCCAACTGGGTTTAACTCCACTGACTACCACTCTCTGGGCCCAGCCAGCCAGTGTTTGATCCAGCAGAGTGTGTGACCATCCAGGCCTTGTTTGTTTAGTAAATGTACATTAGTTCAAAAAGTCAAATATAGAAGAGAAATGGTTGGAGTAGATTTTGAGCAAAGGACTAGAAAGCAACATAAATTCACACAACAATATAAACTCTGTTGGTCAGAAAAAAATCAAAATCAGATGCACCAGGAGGAAGAAAATCTTAAGTCACACACATTCCTCTTTTATGCTTTCTGTATTTATATATGCAAATATGTCCATTGCCTCATGAACTGTCTCTCACATTAATCCTCAGAGTCAATACTGTTAAATCATTTCTTTGAAAACTATTTGTTATCTGTTCATTGCTTGATTACTTGCCCACTTTGTTTCTAAGGTGACCCTCTTTCACAAAAACCTAACAATACCAGGACTTTTGAAAATTCTGCAAAAAGGAGAGGCAAAGAAATGCAATTCTTGCAGCCTGCTCAAAGAAAAGGAGTAGATGTTTTTAAAAAACCTCAAACAAGTCATGAAATCCAAATCCTCTAAGAAAGCACAAGTCTCCCTCTGGTGGATTTTCAGCTGCCACTGCAGGTACTATTCTAAGGTGATAATGTCCAGTCTGTCACCAAGGACAGCTATCAATAACTTAAAAAAATAACTTTTTAAAATTGTATTTTTGCAGTAGGATCAGACATCTTCTGAAGTGAATCTGAATTTACCTGGCTTACAACTAAAATGATTTTGAGGGAACTCTGGCAGTGTGTCTTTTTTTTTTTCCCCCTAGTCTTTCCTCATGTAACAGCTGCTAAAACAACTGTATTTTATAACTGTGCTGGAACTGAATTGGCAGACAGCTTTACCTCCACTAAACCTTTCCTTCCTGAAAAAGTTCAAAGTGTGATCAGCTAAACAGTACCAATCTGCTCTTCTCTTCTTTGTTGGAAATGGCACTTATAATACAATACCTTATGTCAAAGAAAAGGACGTGTCAGGTCTACACAGAATATGCTGGCTAATTTCTGCTCACGTGAATTGTAAGAAACTTCCTAATACCTTATGTTTCCCTCTGACTGTAGTGACAGGTAATCTACACAAAAATAAATGTTAAAAAAGACAAATGAAGGAATTAGAAACTAAATGATCTTTCTTCTGTTCAGATAGGCAGAGCCACAGCAAGATCTCATCACAGATCAGATACATTTTATAGAAATAAAGAGTCTGGAGTTTTGGGGGGTTTTTTTTGCAAAACCAAAGTAACTGGGGATAACTTCTGATATTTTCCTTATTGAATCAAAGAGTTAAATAGTGGAACTCCCTTGTTGGTGAGCAGTTAGCAAAGGCAAGCCAAATAACTCAAGTACCAGTATTTTTCTGTATGCATACAAAATTTTCAGTTTTACCTTTCTTGTTTGGCTCCCTCAGATTCTGTCTGAGAAGCAGATTTATTCTTTTGCTGCTTTAGAACATTATGAACACGGACTTTGTAGCTCTCGAACTCAGATGTAACAGATGCTTGTTCAGCCTACCACACAGAAAACAAACCCTTAATAAGTTATGCTATTAACTACTGCTCCCATGTTTCTCTAAAATGACATGCAACTTACATTGAAGAAAAAAAAAAAAAAAAAAGAACCTCCTGTTGCATTTTCTTATTTTAAATGGATAATTAAAATAGTGACTACCAGAACAGATCACATTTCTTTAGACTTAAACTGAATATCATAAAATGTGAAACTTGAGAGATACTGATTTTCAACATATCAGTATTAAAGAAAGAATACCTGCAAATTCAAAAATTGCATTCAGCAGAGATTCACAAGCAAGGGATTCTATCAAACAGGTTTAAATGACGGGAAAGGTGAAGGGAAAAAAAAGGGATAATTCTGTTTTCCTTTTATACTACCCAGGTGACAAAAAACTAATAATGCCTCAAAATTCTGCATAACACTTAGGCATAAGGCAATCTTGTAATGGTAACACAGATCACAGATACAATGTTCTAGCTGATTATAAGGGTGTAATCTGTCTTCTCTTCTAAATTCAGCTGATACACAAGTTTCTGTAGACATACAGAAAGTTACCTTATGAGACAGCAGCTTCATCCTTGACTGTACACTATACAGCAAGGATTACTCCTGTCCTTCAAGCACTTATGTTGTATAGTCCTCAAAGAAAACACAGATGCAGGTTTTCAATCTTGGATCCATTAGTCATCCATGAAATGACTAAAATGCTCTCATCTTGGGAAGTTTCTCTTCAGCTGAACAGGTGAAGGGTGTTTCAGTGCTGACCCTGATTAGCCACCACTCCAGCTTTACTGAAGTCTGTAATATTCATGAGCATTTTCTTTAAATTAACCCTTCTCTTTTCTTCCCATCAAACAATGTGAGCTAGAATATTCCCAAGTCCTCAGGTACGCAGCCTTTAACACCAGCATGACTTTTACCTTCTAATCTGCTGTCTGCTATGGCGTCCACCCTTCCTTTAGACAGATTTTTCTTTGTTAATAACCTTGTAATAATACTGATTTTCTAGAGGTGGGAGACCTAAAGAGGAAGGCTAATCTTCCACAATCCACACCATCATGGAAGACCTACACCCTTACTGGTTTCACAACCTCAAGGAGCAAGCCCCACGGATAGGTACTGAAGTCCCCAGTTATGAAGCCAGCATTTGTAAACCCATGATCCACATCTACCAGTACAACTCAGGCAAGTCATCTGCAGCAGTAACCATGAAGTTTGTCCATTTCAGTTTATCTGTTTAGAATGCAGAAGTTTTCTGAGAGGCTGCGTTCAACTGTTACTTACCTGCGGGACACACACCCATTACAAAAGGGGCCAAAGCACGGTGCAGTAACCTCCATAAAGATAGTCTGACCATACAGTCTTACTGAATTCTGAATGTGGCTGCCTCCAATGCAAACACTAGATTCTAGAAACATCTATGGTATGGACAAAACCCTCAGCAATAGCGTCAGTTGCACATGTAGCTCAGCTGTCAATTAAGAAGCAGCATGTTAAAAGTTGCTTGCAAATTTTTTTTTTTTTTTTTTTTTTTTTTTGAAAGTGGTATCTGTGTTAACTGGTTTTATATGGAGCAAATTATATTCCTTTTTTATTTATTCTTCTCCTCTTTTCTTTAAAAATTTCTCTTTTCCCCACGGTGTATACTTGTTGATCATCTTAAACTCCTGACTGCCCACTACCACCACAAGTTTTTTCCTACTGGAAACATAAGAGTGCAGTCCAGACATTCCCCACAAGTGATACAAGGCAACCAGGACAGAGTCTGGCTTGTCCTCTACACCACCACTCAAATACATTAAGCATTGGGGTGATTCACAATTCTTGACAGACAAAAAGAGTGAAAGATCTGCAAAATATTTTAAGAGAAGTAGACAGAGTGCAGCAAATCTCCCTCCTACAGTCACTTCTTCCACTACAGTACCTGGGCTGCTCTGCACTCTTCTTGCAAGGTTGCAATTTTTTGCTGGTAGGCATTCAACGTTCGCTGGTGTTGCTCTGAAGAAGTTCGCAGGTGTTCCTGAACTTTATGCTTTTCTGATGTTAGTACAGCCACTTGAATCTGAAAAAGTCAGTTGAAAACTTCACTATGACAAAAATTGTTCTTCCCTCTCCAAGGGGGCATGCCACAGGATTCTACTGCAGTAATTCCTGCACAGAGCTACTGAATGTAAAATTAAAACCCAATATAAATAGGAAAAAAAAAAATAGACATGGTTACCATGTACTTAATTAAAAAAACCATACATGATCTTATTTAAGGAGAGAATTGAAGATAAAATTACAGTGGTGGGGTGGCAGCATTTAAGAAAGCCAACCCCTCTCCTTCCCTTCTCTGCTACCTTTCATGACATTTAGTTCCTATTGGGCCCAATCAACAACATTTATACACATGGACAACACTTAACATTTTTGCTCACCATGCTGCATTCTTTTGTTTCTAAACTAAGCAACTTCCATTTCTAAAGAAACTCTTTCAAAATATATTCCAGTTACAAGCTTCAAACTACACAGTCCTCTCTTTCAGTGGAAAGGGAAAGGAAGGAGGAACAAGAAAGGGTAAGCCTGTCTAAAGAACATCACAGGGGAAATATCTGGAGAAAGCAGCAAACGGATAAACTTATTTAAGAAAAAGAGCCAGTAACCTTGTAGGCCTTTTTCATTCTTCAGCGTATATTTTATTCACCCAACACAGGTCACACCCTCTTTACTTCAATAAGAAATCTTATACTAACAAAGAAGTGAAGTTTCTTGCCTTATAGGCTTCCACTTGTTGTTGACTGGCTTCCAGATCCCCTTTTAGTGATGCCTGCGACATTAGGTGGTCATTTTCCTGCATGATAAAATTATTTGGTTATTTAAAAAACCCAAATCTCAGCAACTTAATTCAGCTACTGTCCTACTTTTTAAAAGTTAGTTTAAAAATGGAATACTCAGTTTGTTAACATCTGGACTTACAGCTTGTTTTGAATCAGCCAGTTCTTTTTTGGTTTTCACCAGGAGCTGTTTTATCTTGGCATTTCTTTCCTCTTCCTGTTGCATAGTTGACTGAAGTGACTCTAATGAAGGATACAGATGTTACATGCAAAGGAAACTTTCCCTCCTATAGTTCCTTAAAAATACTGGAGAATATTTTAAACTAGAGAAGAGTAGGTTTAGATTGGACATTAGGAAGAAGTTCTTTACGATGAGGATGGGTGGAACACTGGAACAGGTTGCCCAGCGAGGTGGCTGAGGTCCCATCCCTGGAGACATTGAAGGTCTTGATGGGGCAACCTGATCTAATTGAAGATGTCCTTGCTTATCGCAGGGGGGTTGGACCAGATGACCTGTAGAGGCCCCTTCCAACCCAGCACATTCTATGATTCTAGGATTTAAGCAAATTCTGACGGATCTCTTAAGAGCTGCAAATAAGTAGCTTACAGTGAGTTTAGTATCTTATTTCCAAGTATCACAAATATCTTCAAATAAATAAAATTATTTTAAGATTTACACTTAGGGATAGGAATAAATGAAACTTTTAACCACATGCTAACTAGTAAAGTTTTATGAGTGTGGTACGTTGAATGAAAATCCCTGTCATTTGCTGACTTGGAGAACTTGTGATTAATTTAATTAGGTAAGAAGCACAGTTTATCATGCAAGCAATTTGGCTTTTATTTGCAGAATACTAGATCAAGTGACTGATAGCCTAAGTAAAGCTTCTTTTATGGAAAAATGATTTTGACTATGTAGCTGTTTAGTATTCCCTGCAAACCCTACTCTGACTCATGGAGTTGAGAAGTTGTTTCTGAATTGTATTTTTTACCATTACTAATTATACCATAATGACTCGAAGTTTACTCACTGATTTCTTCCTGCAGGGTCTCTTGCTTCTGTTTCTGAATCCCTGTCTCTTGTTCAAGGTCTTCTATTCTGTTGTCTTTATCTGTAATCTTCTGATTAAGTTCTTTTACTAGCCTTTCATAATCAGCTATTTCCATATCCATCAGTGTACTCTTTTGAGCATCCTGCAAGTTGCACACAGTGAAGTTACAGCTTACAACCTGTCTTGGCTGATAAGAATTTTTTTTTCAATAATATCAAAAAACTATATTGCCAATCTAACAAAAACTTTAGAACTATCTGTTGGAGAATGGCTAGAAGACAAGGGCCATGTACCTTTAAGGGAGATGCTTTCTGAAGCAAGATGTTAAGCT